>PVJO010005672.1:0-59880 GCA_004026905.1 Hystrix cristata | reverse complement strand
TGAGAGGGGAACCGGGCTGCGAGAGGGAGGAGCCTGGGCCTTGGGGGTGGGGACTTTGGAGAGGACAGAGTGTGCTTCTGGGACTCCAGGAGGTGAGGATTCAGAAAGGTGTCAAGGGCACAGGGAAGGCAGTGGAATCGGTTCCTGACCCAGGCCCGGCCAGGGCCAGTGGCAGTGTAGACTGATGACCTCCCCCGGAACCAGCAGAGAGCTGGTGGGCTCCCCAGACTCAGTGACCCCCGTGCTCCAGGACATGCGTGGGCGCTACGAGGCGAGCCAGGACCTGCTGGGCACCCTGCGGAAGCAGCTCAGCGACAGCGAGGGCGAGCGGCGCGCCCTGCAGGAGCAGCTGCAGCGCCTGCGGGACAAGTTGGAGGGGGCCGCCCAGGCCCAGGAGGACGCCCAGCGCGAGGCCCAGCGTCTGCGCAGCGCCAGTGACCTCCTGAGCAGGTGGGGGGGGGAGTGCATCTGTTTCTGGGCCCAGGACCACCACTGGCCACATGTGTCTACTAAAATTTCACTTATTTAAAATTTAAAAAGTAAGTGGCACTGGCCATACGTCAAGTACTCCAAAAGCCAAATGCTGGCTATAGAACAGCTCCATCACATTGGAATTCAAGTTAAACACTTGACCTGTTGACAGTGGTGTTTCTACACCGTGTTTCTAGAGGGTTTTTTTTTTTTTTTTTTTCCAGTATTGAGCATTGAATCCAGGGGCTCAAGCATGCCTGGCAATCCTCCGACCACTGAACTATATTCCTAGCTTCTATTATTATTATTGTTGAGACTGGAGATTGAACCCAGAGCATTTGAACCCCCAGCCCTTTTATTTTTTTATTTTGAGATAGCATCTCACTAAATCACTATGTTGCCCAGGCTGAGCTCCAATTTGTGATCCTCCTGCCTCAGCCTCCCAGAGTGCTGGGATTAGAGGTATATACCACTACACCTGACTTTCTGGAGATTTTAAAGACAAATTATCCAGCTCTTAGCTATCTGGGCTTTTCTTTTTTCCCCCCTCTTCCTAAATAGAAGTGTTTGACAAAAAGTTTGAAAAGTGGAGGAGAATCAAAAGGCAGGACCCCCTTGCAGCCTTGCCTTCCCATTTTGAGCCCTGTATGGGAGCGGCTTTTGCTTCTCATTGTGTTTTCTGGCACTGAGATGCGCACCTACTATGTGGCAGACTGTTTGCTGAATGTTTGACCTGTATTATCTCTGTTGTCGTTCTGTCAGACTCCTGCAGTTTGGAACTGTTGATGTCCTGCACTTGAGAAGCTTGCCCAGGCTCACACAGCGGGTGTGGCCGCAGGGGCAGGGTGGGAATTGGAATTCAGGTTCATTTGATAGTAAATCCATGACTTCCATGCCCAGGAAGGAGATTTTTTTGGGGGGGGGTAGTTTTGAGACAGAATCTTGCCATGTAGTTCAGGTTGGCCTGGAACTTTTTTTTTTTTAAATTGGGGTCACACTATGTCATTCAGGCTGGTGTCAAACTCACTATCTCGCTGTGTAGTCCAGGATGGCCCCCAACTCACAGTTATCCTCCTGCCTCAGCCTCCTAAGTTGCAACTATAGGAGTGATCACCTGCACTTGGCAAGATGGACCTTTTTTTTTTTCAGTACTGGTGATTGACCCAAGGACTTCACACTGAGCTATACTCCCAAATCCTTTTTATTTAGTTATTTTTTCCAAGCCCTATTTATTTATTTATTTATTTATTTATTTTTTTTTTTGAGACAGCGTCTCGCTACGTAGTTCAGGCTGGACTTGACCTCACTGTGTAGCACAGGTTGGCCTCAAACTACTTCGATCTTCCTACCTCACCCTCCCGAGTGCTGGGATCATGGGCGTGCTCTACTATGCCCAGCTAATTTTTTTTTTTTTTTTTTTTTTAAATTTTGAGACAGGGCCTTGCTAAATAAGTAAGTTACCCAGGCTGGACTTGAATTTCCGATCTTTCTGCCTCAGCCCCCTGAGTGCTGGGACTGTAGGTGTGCACCACAACTTCTGGAAGGATGGGCATTTTTTAAGTAGTTGTGTTCACAGCGAGCATCCCATTTTGCATCGTGCTGTTTTCACTCGATTGCATGTCACAAGTGTTTCCCACCTTCTGGCAGCCTTGGGATCTAGTAAGTTTAGGGGTTGCCACCTGGAGTGAAGAGGGGGGCAGCCCTGGACCTGAGCCAGAGAGCCTGGCTGATCAGAAGGGAGTGTTACAGTTATAGCCATCCCCCCGCCCCGGTCCCTGCTGGAACCCTTTGGGGTGGCTGCCTGTTCCCTCCCCGCCTTGGATGCCACATGACGCTGCTCTGTGCAGCGGGAAGTATAGATCCAGCTTCTCAGGATGCAGGGATGGGTTTCATGGGCATTTCCTGGCCACAGGGTGTAGCAGACCTGGCAGCAGAATTGCCCACGTGCCCCAAGAGCCTAGCCCTGGCCTCTTCATCTGGTGGGGCACTTGTAGGTACTGCCAGCACTTCCCGGCATCGCGCTGGGCCTCCAAGTGGGCAGCTAGGAGAAGGAAAGCCAGGTTCCTTCTGCTGGGAGTCGTGGGTGGGATGAGCCGGCCGTGGGTTACATCAGGAAAGGCTTCCTGGAGGCAGGCACCTTAGGGGATGGAGAATGTGATCCTGCTGTGGGTGGCAGCCAAGCGGAGAGAGTAGCCCGGCAGTGTCTTCTGCCCCCACCCCTTGTCCTGCAGGGAGAAGGGCAGCCTGGCCCACAGTCTGCAGGTGGCCCAGCAGCAGGCCGAGGAGCTGCGGCAGGAGCTGGAGAAGTTGCAGGCTGCCCAGGAAGAGCTGCGGCAGCAGCGAGACCGGCTGGAGGAGGAGCAGGAGGACACGGCGCAGGATGGCGCCCGGGCCCGCAGGGAGCTGGAGCGCAGGTGGGGGCTCCTCCCTCTGAGGGCATCTCAGGGCTACCGACTGGGTGTTTCAGAGCGTGCACTGTGCCTTGACCGCGTCCCATCCGGAGGTGTGTGCTGGCACCACTCTGATGCAGGACCTTCTAACCACTCACTTTGGGAAATAAGGCTCACCTATCTGCAGTCGCTTATCTGGGATCAGAGAACTGGTAGGAAATAGAGCTTGGAGGATATGAACGATTAAAAAAAAATATGAACATTAATGCTTTTTTAAAAGATGACAGTAATAGTAATTTCATAGTAATTATATTAAGTGCCAGAGACTGTGTGACGCACTTAGATTCTCTCATTTAACCCTCGCAATAACCGCAATGTGGAAGGTATTACCTCCTTATGGAGGGCGAAACTGAGGCACAGAAAGGTCATAAAGAGCCAGGATTAGAGCTTTTGCTGTTAGGTCTCTGAGACTTAAGAGATGATGGTGGAGGCCAGGCACGGTGCTGCATGCCTGTAATCCCAGCATCTGAGAGGCTGAGGCAGGAGGATCGCCATGAATTTGAGGCCAGCCTGGGCTACACAGTGAGTTCAAGGCCAGCCTGCACTACAAAGCGAGACCCTGTCTCCAAAAAAAAGCAGAGAGAGAGAGAGAGAGAGAGAGAGAGAGAGAGAGACAGATGAAGTCCCCTGGGAAGATGTGTCAGGTGCTACTTTACGAACTTCCTGTGTATTAAGAACATGTGTCCTTTAACTGCTTCACAGGACAAGTATCACCCATTTTGCAGATATAAAAACTGATGCCCAGAGTCACTGAGCTAAGAGGCAGTGGGCTTGGTTATCCTTGTGGGTGCATCTCTCACGCCCAGGCCTGTCTCCTGCCCCTGGCCTGTCTCCAGCTTCCTACTGATTGCAGGAGGCTCAGGGGAGAGATGTAACACAGGCACCCACCTGTCCTCTGTCCCACAGCCACAGACAGCTGGAGCAGCTGGAATTGAAGCGCTCGGGGCTGGCCAAGGAGCTGGTAGAGGTGCGGGAGGCACTGAGCTGCGCTGCCCTGCAGCGGGATGTGCTGCAGGCTGAGAAGGCCGAGGTGGCCGAGGCGCTGACCAAGGTGAGGCCCCTGTTTGCCACACAATCACGGACCTGTGCCTGACCCCGGGCCCCTAGCTGTCCCTCTCTGGTAGAGACGGATCCTTTCTTCAGGCCCACATCAGAGCTTGGTCACAGACTGAGCCTGCCCTCTGGACACGGGCCGACCTCTGATTCCAGCCACAAGCAGATTGACCTCTCCAGGTCCTGGGTCTGTAGGGGTTGGGACTGCTGTCCAGAGAGTCCCCAGTTGATCTCTGTCTACTCCCTGCTGCTTGGGCCTGGGCCTGGCAGTGCCACATCTAGACCTTACTTGGGGGGACTTCTGACCCAGGCCCTGAACTGCGGCCTGAGCTGGGCTTCCTTTCTTCCTGCACAGTGCTGCAGCCTGTGGCTTCCTTTCAATGGCCTCACGGGCCACAGCTCTCCCTCTGTAGCGATTTCTCCTGACTCATGCACCTCCCTCCCCTGTCCATGAGGTCCCTCGCTCGGGGTCTCTTCCTGCCTCTTCTCGCTCACCCCACCTCTCGTTGCCTGCAGGCAGAGGCTGGTCGTGTGGAGCTCGAGCTGTCCATGACCAAGCTGAGGGCAGAAGAGGCCTCTCTCCGGGACTCCTTGTCCAAGCTCAGCGCCCTCAACGAGAGCCTCGCCCAGGACAAGCTGGGGCTGAATCAGCTGGTCGCCCAGGTATATTGTACACAGCAGGCCCACCTGTCCCCTCCACCTGTCCCTTCTTCCATGGAGACTTCACTGAGGCTTCCTAGGGCTACACGCTGTGCTGGTCTGTCATGATCTCTGCCTGTCCTCTGTTTCTGGCTCTGTCCGTCTGTCTGTCTTCTAGTGTATCAGAGAAGAAAGCTCTATGGCTTTCTCCATTCTCCCCCTTCCCAGTTCCACACACCCGAGCTGGTTTGGTCAGTGGGAAGGTGGGGAAGGCATCCCTAGTCCTGGGGCGACCCTTGGTCACCCTCCCTGCCCACCTGTGCCCTGCAGCTGGAGGAGGAGAAGGCATCCTTGCTGGGGCGGCAGCGGCAAGCGGAGCACGAAGCCACCTCTGCTCTGGAGGAGCAGCGGCTGCTGGAGCAGCTGCGGCTGGAGCAGGAGGTGGAGCGGCAAGGCCTGGAGGGCTCCCTGCACACGGCGGAGCAGGCCCGGGATGCGCTGGAGCATCAGCTTCGCATGCTGCGTGGTGAACGCAGCCGGCTGCAGGAGCAGCTGGCTCAGGTGGGCCGAGGCCTGTGCAGAAGTGGGGGGCAAGAGTGGGTGGGGAGGGACCCTGGAGCCTGCTTCTGGGTTTAGATCCAGCCCCGTCTCTGCTAGCTGGGGATCTCAGACATACCACACCACCTCCCCAAGGCCTGCGTCCTGGAGGGGCATTGGAGGATGGGGGTGGGTTTGAGGAAGCAGGGACAGGTTTTCACTCCGTGGCCTGCAGAGCAGCTCGCCTGGGTCTGTCCTATATATTCAGCTGCTCTGCAAGTTCGGGCTGAAAAGGGGGTCCTGTTAGTCCCAAAGCGAGTGAAGGTCCTCACTTTCATACACACATGCATTGCGGGTCTAGAAAGGCTGTGATTTGTCCTGGTACAGATATGTAGCATGGCAGACCAAAGGCTGGGCTCAACCTGGGCCTCCTGCCTGCCAGGCCAGGGTTGGGGGACCCCATGTTGGTGTGGTACGTGACAAGCAGGCCCAGGGGTCTGGGAGTGGTGCTTACAGTCCCTGGGTGGGGACAGCTCTCACGGCAGCTGAGCGGGAGGGAGCAAGAGCTGGAGCAGGCCCAGCGGGAGTCGCAACGGCAGGTGGAGGCGCTGGAGCGTGCAGCCCGGGAGAAGGAAGCGCTGGCCAAGGAGCGGGCCAGCCTGGTTGTGCAGCTGGCGGCAGCGGAGCGTGAAGGCCGGACCCTGTCCGAAGAGGCCATGCGCCTGCGGTAAGGGCTCAGGTTCTGCCCAGCCCTGCTGGGGTTGGGAGGGTGTTTGTGGGACCACATCACAACCAGCCCTGCCCTGGCAATGGTCCACAGGGGCAGTTACTTAGCAGCCCAGCTTGCCAACACAGCCAGCTAGGGCTCAGCCTTCCCCAGGGAGCCTGGGCCTAGCCTAGCAGGTAGGCTGGCACCGGGTCCACGGCTGGCCCTGCCCTGACAGCCACAGTTTCCTGGGGCTGGGGAAACAGAGTCCCAGGGCCTCAGGGACTGTGTGTGCCACAGCTTGGAGAAGGAAGCCCTGGAGAGCAGCCTGTTCGAGGTACAAAGGCAGCTGACCCAGCTCGAGGCCCGCCGAGAGCAGCTGGAAGCTGATGGACAGGCCCTGCTGCTGGCCAGAGAGACCCTGGCTGGTATGAGGGGTGGGGACCGGGCAGGGGGATACTGGGCTTCTGCCAAACTACAGCTTATTGGGTTCTGGGGTCTCACAGAGGTTGGGAGCAGTGGTTTGGGAGTTCAGCTGGCCTAGGTTCCAGTCCTGAGTCACCCTGGAGCAAACCCCTCCCCTTCATGGGTTGTAGAGTCCTCACCTGACATTAGAGTGGGAATGCCACCTCCTAGGCCTGTTGCCAGGCTGACGTTGGAGGAGCATCTCCTTGAGTCCTGACAGTTGACGCATGAGCAAGTATGTGTATGGTGATTGTCACTAAAGGGATGACTTATGTGAAGGTGGGCAGCATTGAGCTTCCAGTTCCTCCTCTGTAGAGGAGCAGAGAAGCTGACAGGCACGCTATGAAGATGAAACGAAACCATTCCTGTGGCGTTTACCCAGGTGCCTGAGCCATAGTCAGCACTCAGTCAGTAATGGGGGTTGCTGTATTTCTGGCATCTTCCCATCTGCAGGGTCCTTCTCATCAGTCATTTTATCCCTTGATACTGTTCTTGATGGGCAGAGAGGGGGACAGAGCCATTGAGCCGTGCACCAGATGGGAAATCGGGGGCCCAGAGAGAACGAGCCACTTCTCATGCTAGGCGAGTCCTTGCCCCTCTCCCGTGCCCACATGGCCCACCCGGCCTGAGCATGCTGGCGCCGGGGAAGTTCTGACCCAGCCCCGTCTTACCCCGGCCCTCTGTGCAGGGGAGCTGGCGGGCCTGCGGCAGCAGATGACAACCACAGTGGAGAAGGCAGCGCTGGACAAGGAGCTCATGACCCAGAAGCTGGCGCAGGCTGAGCGGGAGGCCCAGGCCTCTCTGCGGGAGCAGCGGGCAGCCCATGAGGAGGACCTGCAGCGACTCCACCGAGAGAAGGTTTGGGCAGGTGGTGGGGAGGGGAAGGCGGTGAGCCACTGTCTCCTCTGTGACTTTGGAGGAGTCCTCCTTCCATCTCTGCTGTGCACATGGTGAGGGCAGCAGGGAGGATTCAGGTGACAGGAAGTAGCCTTATCAAATCTACAGATTTGCCTGGCATGGTGGTACATAGCTGTGATCTCAGCACTCTGGGAGGCTGAGGCAGGAGAATCATGAAGTTTGAGCCTAGACAGGGCAACTTAGTAACTTAGCAAGACCCTATTTTAAAATAAAAAATAGAGTTGGGGATTTAGCTCAGTGGTAATCCCCACTAAGCTTGCCTAGCACCACACACACACACTCACACACACACACACGCACACACACACATACACACACACACACTGAATAAATAAATAAATGAAAAATAAAAGTCTAGGGGTGTAGCTCAGTGTGAAGGTTCTGGGTTCCCCCAGTATTACAAAAACAAAAATGCATATTTCCAGGCCCCAGGTGAGACTCAACCCTAGGGATCCTGTTGTAGGGAATCCACAGTCACTTTTGAGGAAGTTCAACAGAACGTGTGGCAGTAAAGCACTTTCATTTGCAAAGATGTGCTGCTTATATGTGGAGGATCACTCTAGAGGGACAGTGGGCCAGGGAGGGGTTACTGGAACACTGGCTCTGGACTTACATTGCTTGAATTTAAATCTGATCTTGGTCACACACTGGTGATGCTGATGCTACTTGAGGTCTCTGTACCTTCATTTCCCCCTCCATGGACGTGGGCATGGGATAGGGTGTTGTAAGGTTGATGTGTGATAGTCCATATAAATGGATTAGCGTAGCAACAGACGCTTAGTAAATTCTCCATAAATTATTGTTCCTGATACTGGGACACTCTCCAGAGTGGCTGTCAGGACAGAGCCACCGGCCCACATAGGGCTCCTCCTGGACTCAGAGGGTGCCATTTACCTGCGTCTCTGTGGGTGTGGGTGGGTATTATCACACCTCTCCAGCAGGTGGCAGCACAGCAGTTCAAAAGGAGCACCACTGTCTGCTTTTGACAAAGTTCTGGTGGCAAGTGCTGGGGCCAGGCCTCTACCCTTGGCACCCCACATGGGCTGTCCTTCACCTATAGGCTCTACCCACCCACCTACCCAGTCTGCAGGGAGCCAGACGGCCCCCTACTCCTCTTGCCACTTGTCCTGTCCGGCTGTGCTCCTGGCCTGGGGCCTCTTTGCTCTCCCCTTCGTTGGCAGCTGCTCAGCCCTCTGGAGACATCCTAGACCCCAGCCCAGGTGGCTGCCACCCATGGGGCTTTCACAGCACTCGTCACCCCATTTTATAGTAACCTGGTCCCCGCTGTATCTCACAGCTCTGGGGTATAGACTGCCTTGCTCCCTTGGGTTGTGCGAGGGGCTGCTCGGGCCCCTCCTTGCGTGTCACAGGTGCCCGGGTGTGGCCCCCAGGAGGCAGCCTGGCGGGAGCTGCAGGCAGAGCGAACCCAGCTGCAGGGCCAGCTCCAACGAGAGCGGGAGGAGCTGCTGGCCCGGCTGGAGGCTGAGAAGGAAGAGCTGAGCGAGGAGATTGCCACCCTGCAGCAGGAGCGTGACGAGGGCCTGCTCCTGGCCGAGAGTGAGAAGCAGCAGGTGTGTGAGCCCTGGGTGGCCTCATGATTCCCCAAGATGGTCCCCGCTCGATTACCGAGCACAGCGGCCTCAAGGAGGCCACTGCCCTCCTGGGCCTCAGTTTCCCCACCTGCAGGAGAGAGAGATGGGGGGGGTGCGATGCATTGTGAGCCCCATTCCTGGCCACAGTCATGGCACCAGGAAAGCTGTCCCACAGTCCCCTGTCCTCAGCCCACCCCAGGCCGGGCACAGCTTGCTCATGGCCACCCTCCGGGCAGTCCTCACAGTGTCCGTGGGCAAGATTTCTCACCCGCCCACCAAAAAGAACTAGTTCCTGACTTCCCTATCATGTAATGGAGACAGGACAGGCTGCAGTCACATCTTCTTCTCACCTGTGGTGTCACCCTGGATGAGTTACCTTCCCTCTTTGAGCCTCAGTATCCTCATCTGTAAGATGGGAATAATGAAAGACTTTGCCCTGGGGATGTTGTGGCTGGTTCATGAGATCTGCATGTCCAGGATCCCTGCTGCTGTAGCTATGATGGCCGAGCCTACACTTCTGTCCCCGAGCTCTGCCAGACTGAGGCCGCTGAACCCCAGCACAGGGTGGGAGAGGGCTCGAGTGTGCCGCTTGGACTGGCCAACCTCCAGGCCCTGTGTTCCCTGCCTTGGCCCAGGCCTTGTCCCTGAAGGAGTCTGAGAAGACAGCGCTGTCAGAGAAGCTGATGGGCACCCAGCACAGCCTGGCTGCCATCTCCCTGGAGATGGAGCGGCAGAAGCGAGATGCCCAGAGCCGGCAGGAGCAGGACCGGGTAGGCTGGGCCAGGCAGCCGAGTGAGGAGGCATGGTCCTGCCTGGGGAGGCCTCCAGACCATGGAGGGAAGCTCAGCCCTTCCTCTGGGAGGTGGCACAGCTCTGCCCTGGGGAGTCCCCTACTCTGGGGAGAGACCAGCGGTATGGGCAGGAATCAAGGGGCACAGAGGGATGAGCAGGTGTGTTTGGAGCAGAAAGTGGGCAGTTCAGCCCGTGGGATGGGGCAGCAGAGGGTGAAGGGACTGGGCCACAGGGCCCTCCTGAGGAGCCCATCTGTCCCAGAGCGCTGTGAATGCCCTGATGTCCGAACTTCGGGACCTCCGGGCCCAGTTTGAGGAGGCCACTGCGGCCCACACCCAGGAGGTGCAGAGGCTGCAGGAGCAGGCCCGAGACCTGGGCCGGCAGCGGGAGTCCTGCCTGCGAGAGGTGAGCCACCCACTGCTTCTGGACAGTGAATCCTGCCGGGGACTGGTCCTGTGGGGGTCCCACTGTGAGATTTTGCCCTGAATTGATCTGAGCATGGTGGTGCATACTTGTAATCCCAGCTACTCAGGAGGCTGAGGCAGGAGGATTGCAAGCTCCAGGCCAACCTGGGCAACTTGGCAAGACCCTGTCTCAAAAAAAAGTGCTGAGGTATAGCTTCACTGGTGGGGAGTCCCCAGTAAGTCCCCCCTAAAAAGATTCCTCCCCATATGTGAGGACAGTTGGATGGCTAACTGAGAGGAGACAGCAAGCATTTATTAAGTCTTTGTGTGCAGTTGGGACTTATGGGACTTGGAGTGACCGCAGGGTCCTTCCTATCTTGGTGTTGTCCACTGGCTGATCTTGATCGATGATTATTTCAAACCTAAATACCAATGATCCCAGCATGCCTTGCCCCTAATCACAACTCACCTGGGATCCAAGTTGCTGCAGAGGGACGGAGCTGGTGCCCCTTGGCTAGGGAGTTGGGGTATGAACCCATTCCTGCCCTGGCCCCCGCTTTGAGGGACCCCGACCCTGTCGTGGGCTCACAGGCAGAAGAGCTTCGGACTCAGCTGCGTCTGCTGGAGGACGCGAGAGACGGGCTGCGGCGGGAGCTGCTGGAGGCCCAGCGCAAGGTGCGCGACTGCCAGGAGGGCCGCGAGGCCCAGCGCCAGGAGGCCAGCGAGCTGCGGCGCAGCCTGAGCGAGGGTGCCAAGGAGCGTGAGGCCCTGCGGCGCTCCAACGAGGAGCTGCGGGCGGCTGTGAAGAGGGCCGAGAGTGAGCGTATCAGGTGTGTGGGGACCCAGACTCCTTCGCCAAGCCTTGTCCTTGTCCCTGGGGAAACTGTGCAGTTGGGGATTCTCTGGCCCCCAAGCACAGTCCCCCATGGGGGTCATTTTAGGTGGCAGTAGGCAGAGTTGGGTCCAGACTTAGACCCATCTGATGCCATCGCCCTCTCGTGGAGTCCTGGTATAGCTCTCCTGACCAAGGGCCTGTCCCCAGCCCTGGAGGGTAGGAGGGCTGCATGGGCAGACAGTGCTTGGGACACATCTGGGCCAAGATGGGGCCAGACCCATTGGAGGAATTAGGGCAAGGGTCAGTGGGCAGCACCGCAGACTGTGCCCTCTGCCCTCCCCAGCCTGAAGCTCGCCAATGAGGACAAGGAGCAGAAGCTGGCACTCCTGGAGGAAGCTCGGGCAGCCGTGGGCAAGGAGGCCGGGGAACTGCGCGCAGGGCTACAGGAGGTGGAGCGCTCGCGGCTGGAGGCGCGGCGGGAGCTGCAGGAGCTGCGGAGGCAGGTAAGTCCCAAGCCTCCCACCCTCTTGGCGGCGCTCCAGGGCCAACCGGAAACCTGTTCCGGGAACCAAGTCTCCCAAGTCTCCCTTGAATTTGTGCAAGGTGTTACCTGGCCTGGGTATACAGATGGGTCTTGAGGAGCCCTCCGCCTTGGATCTGTGCAAAGCCTGGGCCTGTCAGTGTACACGCAAGGCTCACTCCCGAGGAGAGGGGCTGGAGTCTTATCCAGTTCTGAAGGAGCCCTCGAACAACCAAAGGGACGGATCCTGTAAAGTGGATGGTGCTGGAGAACTTGTAGAGAACCAAATGACGAATATTTCCGCCGAATCCATTGGTTGCATGGGCTCCATCACTGCTCTGTACTACCCTGCTGTTGCTGTAAGAAAGCAGCCCCGAGGGGTTGGGAATGTGCCTCACCTGTACAGTGTGTGCCTACCTTGTTCAAGGCCCTGGGTTCAATCCCCAAAATGAAAAACAAGTTTACCATAGCCCCAGTGTGGTGGTGCACGCCAGTATTCCCAGCACCCAGGAGGCTGAGGCAGGAAGATCACTTAAGTTTGAGGCAGCCCTGAACTACATAGTGAGTTCAAGGCCAGCCTGAACTATGTAGTGAGATCCTGTCTCAAAACAAAACAAAACAAAAACACACAATACACACACACACACACACACACACAACCGCCATCCTCGCTCACACCCCTGTGGAAACAGCAGAGAGCTGATTTGGCCTGGAGGCTGTAGCTTGTTGACCCCTGAACTAGGTGATCTCCTAGTTCCTCAACAATAGCACGCACTGAACAAGCACCTGCTGTATGCTGGCACCTGCTGTATATAGCCTGCTGTATGCACTGTGGACTCAGGTTTTCCCACGCTAGAAGAGTGAAGGACGGGAAACAGCATTATTCGGCTCCTAGACTCAGCCCCACAAGAGGCAGCAGGCGATACCCAGAAAATCATGTCCTCTCTGTCTCCCACCACAGCCCCGTCTCCTCAGGCCCTTTGCAAGAAGCCACACAAGGGCTGGGGATTTAGCTCAATGGTTACAGTGCTTGCCTTGCGAGCAGAATGTTCTGAGTTCAATCCCCAGCACACAAAAAAAAAAAACCAAGAAAACAAAAAAAAACAAGCCACACGAGACCTGTAGAGAACTGACATTTGTGTCCAGACTCCTGGGTGTGTGCAAACTGCAGCGTGGCCTCCTGTTGCCCTCGCTGTTGTACTGTGGGGTTGGCAGGTGTCACCTCCACCTGCTACCATGGGAAATTGGCTTGGGACAAACTTCACATTCCACGTGCTGGAGTCAAACCCCAGTGTGCTGCTTGTGGGCTGTGTGGCCTTGGGCAAGTCACTTCAAGCTCTGAGCCTCAATTTTCCTATCTGGTAATAGGGATAATGTCAATACCTACCTCAGGTAGGGTCGTGTAGTGACTTAGTGTAGGTGACATGCTGAAAATAGGGCTGGACTTATGGTCAGCACTTCACAAAAAGGAAGAATCATTGTAGAGTTGAGAGGTGACTCGGGGAGCCCAGGTTCCTGCCTGTGGAACTCCAGGTCAATAAGGGCTCAACCCTTGCTCCCCTGCCCCATGAAAGGTGGCAGTGAACACCGAGCATGGCACCAGTGCAGGGAGGTTATCTGCCAGCCTCCCAGTGGGTTTGGAGTGGTGTTCAATGCGTGTGTTCCCTAGGCTAGCAGATCCTGAGTGCCCCCTGGGCCAGGCCCGGGTGGGGCACAGGGCACAGCTGTTCCTGCTCTGTCCCACAGATGAAGACCCTGGACAGTGAGAACGCCAGGCTGGGCCAGGAGCTGGCAGAGCTGCAGGGCCGCCTGGCCCTGGGTGAGCGGGCAGAGAAGGAGAGCAGAAGGGAGGCCCTGGGCCTGCGGCAGAAGCTGCTGAAGGGCGAGGCCAACCTGGAGGCCACGCGGCAGGAGGTAACTGGGCAGAGGGGCAAGCTTTGCGCAGGGGGAGGACTCTAGGAGGTGGAGGGCTCCCCGTTCCCCCTCCTCCAGCCAGAAGCAGGTGGGCCCTCCAGTGCTGGAGTCCTGCAAGGTCAGACCCATTCCTGTCCCCTAGTCCTTGGGATTCTTGCAATGTTAACAGGTATAGCAGTATTAACGGTGGAAATGTTGTGGGCCTGACTGTGCAGGTACTAAAGGGGGGGTGGGCGTCTTCTGTAGCCACGCCCTTGTTTGATTCTCCCAGCAGCCCCATGAGGTGGGTGCTGGTACCCCATTTTACAAGGAGCACCAGGCACTGAGGCTCAGGGGGCTCAAAGGATCCACGTAGGGTCTCATAGCCACCCAGGTCTGTCTGGCTCCAAAGCCTGTGCTCTTTCCATTCTGCCTTTGCTGGCTGCTGTGCTGTTTGAATCTATGTGACCTTGACCAAGTTGCTTAATCTCTCTGTGCTTCAGAGCGCTCACGGAAGAGGGGTTGGCACAGCAGCGGATGTAGGGAGGGTGCTGGCACGAGTCCTGGCATCCAGGCGGTGCTCAGTGGATTGATGACCATTCGAGGCTGACTCATTCTAGAGGGTGGCTTTCATCAGTGAATCATTTTTAATACTTGTCCTCATGGCGTGCAAATTTACTAATAAACGATGTGCATGGAAAAGCAGTATATCCAGTGGTTAGAAGGCAGCCTTGGAGCTGGAGTGCCTGGCTGTGAATCCAGCTTTCAGCACACTCCGTGTGACCTTGAACAAGTTACTTAATTTCTCCGTGTCTCAGTTTCATTACCCGTAAAATGAGGATGACTCATAGAGTAATAACGTTATTGTCTCTTTTTTGGAAAGTACTTAGTGCCTGACACTGTAAGTCCTATCTATGTGTCAGCTGTTATCAGTAATAAACTGTACATTACAAGGCTTCTATACAGAAGGAAGAGATGAAAAATTCTAATAGTTTCCTCCCACTCCCCGTGGATGCTCTTGCACCGCCTGCTTGGGTGGAGACCACTAAAGGCAGTGTGGTCCCTGGCGGTGGTGTGAGCCAGGCTGGCGTCGGGATGGGGGCGGCCTGTGACCCGCACCTCATGGCTTTCACCCGGCCCAGCTCCAGGGATGCCAGCGGAAGCTGCAGGAGCAGGAGGCCGAGTTCCGGACCCGCGAGCGAGGCCTGCAAGGCTCCGTGGAGGAGGCGCGCGGTGCAGAGAAGCAGCAACTGGACCACGCCCGAGGCCTGGAGCTCAAGCTGGAGGCGGCGCGGGCTGAGGCCGCCGAGCTGGGGCTGCGGCTGAGCGCGGTCGAGGGCCGGGCGCAGGGCCTGGAGGCGGAGCTGGCCCGCGTGGAGGCGCAGCGGCGCGCGGCCGAGACCCAGCTGGGCGGCCTGCGATCCGCCCTGCGCCGGGGCCTGGGCCTGGGCCGCGCGCCCAGCCCCGCCCCGCCGCCAGCGATCGGCTCCCCCGCCCGCGCCTCGCCCGCCGGAGGTGAGTGCCGCCAGCGGGGCGGGGCTGGGATAAGCCCCGCCCCTAAACGACCGAGGAAAGGCTCCGCCGAGCCACGCCTTCACGGGGCGGGGACACCATAGCTCCGCCCCTCGCTGAGGCCTCGCGCTTTTCTCGTCTGCGTCCTGCCTTGATTGCTTCTTGGAGGCAGATTCATAACGGCCCAACTCCTTTCCTGAGTCTTTGAACCCCGATTTTAACTGATCTGTGCCCCGCTCTCCATCCTCTTGAGCCTCCAAAATCCCTCCCGCAGCAGGCCTGTGACACCAAAATCTCCGCAGACAGGCATAGCCAGGCCCCAGACTTCAAAGATCACATTTGTTCAGTCACTCAATACTTAATTGTACTCCAAGTGCCACATACAGTTTAAGGGCGGAGAATAGAAGAAACGACACTGACAAATATGTCTGTCCTTACGGAGCTTGTGGTGTAGGTGTGGGGATAGCAGAAAATGAAGATGGTATATAAAAGAAGTATGGAGCCTGTCGTGGTGGCACACGCCTGTAATCCCAGCATTTTGGGAGGCTGAATGAAGCAGGAGGATCAAAGTGGCACCCCAGATTGGGCAATTGAGTAGCTCAGTGTGAAGACCCTGGCTTCCAGCCCCAGTTCCGCTGAAAAAATTAATGAATACATAAATGTGTTGAGGGTCAATCAGGACCGGAAATAGGTAAGGAAAAATAAGGCAAAGGACAGTGCTGGTTGGTGCATGCATGCGCTGTTGAAAATACCTTGGCAGAGCCTTTAAAAGCTGAGAATAATACCACATGAAGGCTGGGGATTTAGCTCAGTGGATAGCGCCATGCTTGCCTAGCAAGCTCAAAGGCCTGAGTTTGATCCCTGGCACCAAAAAAAAAAAAAAAAAAATTACATTAAGACCAAGTATAGGGGATTTAGCTCAGTGGTTAGAGTGCTTGCCTTGCAAGCATAAGGCCCTGAGGTCAATCCCCAGCACCAAAAAAAAAAAAAAAAAAAAGACCAAGTATATTAGCCAAAGGCCGAAGAGGTTGAAAACAGGGACTTGAACAGGTATCTGTACACCACAGTTTATTGCCACATTAGTCACAATGCCAAAAGGTAGTGACATCCCAAGTGGTCGCTACCAGATGGATAAAGAAAATGGCTATGTCAGCTAATTAAGTACTTTCCAGCCTGAAAAAGGAGTCACATTCTTTTCTTTTTTTGGTGCTGAGGATTGAACTCAGGGCCTTGTGCTTACTAGGCAAGCACTCTACCACTTGAGTTAAATCCCCAACGCCTAAGAAAGGAGTCACATTCTGACACACGATGCAGCAGAAACTGAGATGGCAGCGGACTCCTTGAACTAAGTCACGAAAGGACTAAGAAAGGTCTGAAATAGAGGTCAGTGGTAGACTATTTGCCTAGCATGTTTGAGTCCCTGGGTTCAATCCCAGAACCACACAAATACAAATGAAAGTACAAATACAGCCTGCTTATATGAAATATGTAGAATAGATAAGTTCATAGAAGCAGAAGGTAGATGAGAGGTTACGGAGGACCAGGGGAAGGGAGTATTGGGAGTTATTGCTTTAAAATTACAGTTTCTGCTAGGGGGTGGTAGTTGGGAGTGTGCTCTGGGAGGCTGAGGCAGGAGGATCACAAGTTCCAGCCCAGCCGGGGCAATATAGTGACTAAGTGAGACCCTGTCTCAACAACAAGAAAAAAAATAGAGCTGAGGAGGCAGCTCAGTACTAAGACCCCCTGGGTTGGCCAGGATGGCTGTCACAGTGCACAGCACCAATTCCTCAGTATCCATGAAGGATTGTTTCTGCGCTCCCTGCTCCTTCAATACCAATATCCTGATGGCCAAGACCATTATGTAATATAATGCAGTATTTATCTGCACGCACCCTCTTGTGTACTTTAAGTCATTTCTAGAGTACTTTACCCACTCCAGTGTAAGCGGAGTAGGGACTGATGCAAAGGAAAAGTCTACCTGTTCAGTATGGATGTAATTTATTTGTTTTTGTTCTGATTTGGTTTTTGGGTGCTGGGGATCGAAC
The DNA here is from genome assembly GCA_004026905.1 of Hystrix cristata. Lineage (NCBI taxonomy): Eukaryota > Metazoa > Chordata > Mammalia > Rodentia > Hystricidae > Hystrix > Hystrix cristata. The sequence goes on along the minus strand of PVJO010005672.1, from coordinate 43,048 downwards.
TTGGCCTTGCACTTGCTGGGCAGGAGCTTTACCACTTGAGCTAAATCCCCAACCCCTAGATGTCATTTAAAATTTAGGATCTTCCTAAGTCATTAAGTTGCCCAGGCTGGGCTCCAGCTCATGACCCTCTTACCTCACCCTCCAGAGTGCTGAGATCACAATCATTTGCCATCATGCTCAGCCTTAAAAAATATTTTTGATTTGCAGTTGGCTGGATATTGGGATGTGGAAGTCCCTGGTACTCGGGGCCAGCTGTCACCAACTCAGTGGCTTAATGACAGGAAGTCGTGTCTGCCTGTCAAGATCTCTGGGGCCAGCTCTCTCGGAAGGTGCTGGGCTGGAGCCTTTCTAGCCGCCTGGCTAGGAGAGCTGCTTGGCTCGTGGCAGCATGACTTTATTCATTGCGTGACGAGTGCCCTGGGTGCTTGTCTGCTCCAAATCTCCCTTTTTCATAAGAACAACATTCATCCGGGATTAGGGGCCCACCCGATCTAGGATGACGTCATTTTAAATAATCACATCTGCAGTGACTCTGTTTCCAAATCAGGTCCAGTTTCGAGGGCCTACGGGGGTTTGGACTTCAACACAGGAAATTTTAGAGAGACAATTGGACCTATGGCAGGAGCCGTGGAAAAGATTTGGGGACAGATGGTGGTGGCAGCACAGCAGTATGAATGTAATTCATGCCACTAAATTGTACCCTTAAAAGTGATTAAAATGAGCCAGCCGTGGTGCACCGGCACCAAGGGAGGCTGAAGCAGAAGGATTGCAGGACCCTGTCTCAAAGTAAACAATTTAAAAAGGGCTGGGGATGTATCTCAGTGATATGGCATCCCTGAGTTTGATCCTCAGTATAGGAAGAGAAGACACATTTCAAGTTATGTATGTTTTGTCACCAAAATAAATTTAAAAATAAATAAATGTAAAAGATAAAGGCAAGGGAGGGGTAGGGTGGAGGGTGGGCCTGGTGGAGGCTGGGGATGAGTGGGACGTTGCTGAGAGGAAGTTCTCAGCCTGGCACCCACCAGGGTGAGCTAGCACGAGGTGAGGGTGTGGGGACAGGGGCCTGCTCAAGCAGCTCTTGAGGCCACTAGAGGTGTGATTTTTCGCTTGAGGATTGAGCTCTTCCCAGGGTGGAGGCCCTGATGTGGGGAGAACCTTTGGGTGCTGTTGGGTCCGCTGGGCAGCTGGATGCCTGCCACCAGCCCCCGTGGTCCTGCAGTTGTGATGCTGACCGGCAGGTGGCATCCTGGCCCCTCCCCCATCCCTGTGTCCCATCATCTCCCAAGTTCTGGTTTTGGTCCACTGGGGAACCACCCTGCCTAGGTTCAAACTCCGGCTCTGAAATTTCCCACCTTTGAGACATAAATCAGCTAACTGCTTGGAACCCATGAAGAGTGTAGATTGATGCTTGGCTGTCGGGGATTATTTTGAGGAGGAAATGAGGCCAGGCAGGGAGACATTGGCCTGGGCCTTGGGGCCTTGGGGACAAGCAGCAGACAGGAGAGACGCAGCTCAGCCTTCAGGGCACATGTGGTCTGGGTGAGGAAGCAGACCTCAGACCCCCAGTAGAGTGAGATGTGGTCACCCCAACCCAGCCTGGGGTCAGAGAGGCCTTGGAGGATGTGGCCTGAAGGATGGGATGGGCACAGAGGAGCCCTGAGGAGAAGGATACCATGTGCAGAGGCCCTGGGGCTGGACCAGGGAGTGTTTAGAACCTAGGAGCTGAGGGTGATGGAGTGGCCAGCTGGTACAGGGTGAGGATGATGCCAGGGTGAGCAACAGGGCTTGCTTCTGTATGGCGAAGAAGTTGGCTTGATTCTGAGAATCGTGGGGTCTGGTGACCAGTTGAAGCCAGAGGGTAGCATGGCCTTTGTGCTATGGGATGCCCATACGGGCTGTCGGGGGCAGCGGGGCAGGAGTGCAGGCCTTGGGAGCTGCAGCCACGTCTCGTGGCTCCTGTGTCCCTGCACGTATCCTCTCTTCTAGGAAGTGGAGAGGGGCTTAGCAGCCCGAGCCCCCTGGGATGCAGCCCTGGGTCCCAGCCACCATCCCCAGGACCTGTCACCTCACCAGGACCTCCAGACCTGGACCCGGAGGCAGTGCGGGGGGCCCTCCGGGACTTCCTGCAGGAGCTGCGGGGTGCCCAGCGAGAGCGGGTGAGAGCAGCTGCGAGGGGCTGCGTGGGGAACCAGTGGCCAGTGGCCCCGAGGGGCTGCAGGTCATCCAAGCAGGGGCTTCTCCCTTCCCCGCCCCGTGTGTGGCTGTAGGATGAGCTCCGGGTCCAGACCAGCGCCCTCGGTCGACAGCTGGCTGAGATGGAGGCCGCGAGGGACAGTGCGACCTCTCGGGTCAGGCAGCTGCAGAAGACAGTGACTGAGAGTGAGGAAGGTGCGTTTGACCCTCAGGGTCCCTACCCTTCTCTCTGTCCCTCCAGAGCAGCTGAGGCAGGAGACAGGGGCATTGCCCTGGGCACTCTCGGATCCCTGCTCTGACGCCAAGCCTGCTTCCTGCAGGGGACCTGCCTGCTCAGCCCGCCTGGTCGCACCATGTACCTTCAGGGGGACTGAGAGGCAGGGCCTGTGGTGGGCGGGGTACAAGCAGGCACCTTGTGGCCTGGATCAGGTCTCAGCCATGCCTAGCTGTGCCTGATGGGACCGGGTGGTGGCTGCAGCCCGGCGCAGTGTGGATGAGCGGTTGAGCCGAGCCCACGCGGAGCTGGCGCTGCAGGAGGAGAGTGCGCGGCGCAGCGAGCGGGAGCGCAGGGCTATGCTGGACCAGGTGGCCGCCCTGGAGAGAAGCCTGCAGGGCACAGACAACGAGCTCCAGGCCAGCCAGGTGGGCAGGTGCTGAGGGCCAGTGGGGAGGGGGACGTGTGCCTGAGTGGTTGAGTGAGCACGTGCGCTGCTCTGTTCTGCCAGCTGGAGTCTCTGTGGCCACTGGGATGACAGCGTACTCTTTCTACAAGAACACATTCAAGTTCCATGTTATCTTGGTTCACCAGGCTGTAGGCGAAAGGGGTGGCCCAGAGTCAGCCAACCTGTCTGATTCTTTTCCTCATTTGTCAAGGGAGGACCAGGCACACACACTCAGGCGACATAGCTGGTGCCTGGGGGGGGCCTCTGTTTTGTGTCTGCGTAGCCATGCGAGTGGTGGTGTGGGGTTCTGTGTATGTCTGGGAGACATCTGTGTATACCTCTGTGTGTGTGTGTGTGTGTGTGTGTGTGTGTGTGTGTGTGTCTGCAACAGGAAGCCCAGGACTGATGGTGACAATCCAGGCTCCCAAAACCTTGAGCCCCTAGCAGTGGATGCCACCGCCTCCTCTGCCTTCCCTGGCTCACCCCTGCCCACAGCCCACCCCTGCCCTGGCCGGGGCCCGAGCTGGAGCTGGATTGTTGTGTCTGCAGCTTTGGCTCTGGCCTTGGGCCCAGCTACAGGGGCCCGGGAGGAGGCCAGGAACAAAGCTGGGCAGGAGCCAGAGTCGGGGCCCCTGGGCCAGACAGGGCAGGGCTGGGGCTCTGAGCAGGGTGGGAGAGGGGCCAGGCTCGGGGCGGGGTGAGGGAGGCTACGGTATCCCTGTGACCCACTCTTATCTCCAGGATAGTGATGTGGACTGGAGGACCCCACTTCTGCCCTGTCCCCACTCCCCAAGCCCCTTTACTGTCTGACCCTGCACATGGGTGGGAGGGGAGTCCTCCCCTGAAGCTTTGGAATGGTGGGGGCTCACACAGTGCAGCAGCTCAGCGCTGGCTACACACACAGCTTCCAGGCACCCTGGACATTGCTTCTGGAGAGCAGGGGAGGGCCCTGGAGCTCTCCTCCCACAACTCTTTTTCTTCTTTTCTTTTTCTTTTCTTTTTTTTTTTTTTTTTGGTGCTGGGGATCGAACTCAGGGTCTTGCGCTTGCAAGGCAAGTACTCTAACCACTGAGCTAAATCTCCAGCCCCTCCCACAACTCTTATGGTACCCTTGGACCAATCCAGGCCCCCGGGGTCAGAGCGTGGGAGAGGTCACAGACCGCACAGTGCTCAGGGGCCCTCGCACCCACTCATCCTGTGAACACGGGACACCAAGGACTCCAGAGGGTTGTAGGCTGTGCCCTGGTCACACCATCTTGGAGGCTGCCCCCCCCCACTCAAGCTAAGGGAGGTGGGGAGAGGTGTGGAGTGCATGCAGCACCTGGGCCTTGGGCCTCGCCCCCTGCAGGAGAAGATCAGCAAGATGAAGGCCAACGAGGTGAAGCTGGAGAGCGACAAGCGTCGCCTGAAGGAGGTGCTGGACGCCTCCGAGAGCCGTACCATCAAGCTGGAGCTGCAGCGGCGGGCACTTGAAGGGGAGCTGCAGCGGAGTCGCCTGGGCCTCAGTGACCGTGAGGCCCAGGCCCAGGCCTTGCAGGATCAGGTGGACTCCTTACAGAGACAGGTGTGCTCCTTGTCCCTCACAGCCATGCCAGGCACTTTACGGGCCTACACAGTCCCCCAGCAACCCTGTCAGGCAAGTATTAACATCAGCCCCATTTTACAGATAGACACGTGGAGGCTCAGAGGTGATGTCTTTTGCTTATCACAGAGCTAATAAAAGACCCAAAATTAGAATTCAGAGCTAGGTGATGACAGAATCTTCACTGATAGGAGATGTGGGACAAGACAGAGATGTGGATTTACCCTTTTCTCTTTTTGCCTTGGCTCCTAGGAAGCTCAGCTCTAACTAATTATCCCTGTTTGGATACTCACTAAGATCCAAAACAGACCATTTCAGGGTTGTGGTGCTTTACTTCTTTAATAGCAGGGAGGAAAAGGGAATGGGGATAGGGAAGAAACCACAGGGTTTGGGACAACCAGGTTCATGGGGCTCTAGATAAGGGTAGTTAACCAGCATTGGGGTGGGGCCCAGGTGACAATAAGCTGAGCCAAGGCAAGTGCATGGGAACAGGGGTATCAATGATGAGCCCCTGAGAGCTGGGGTCACAGTGGGAGCAGAACCCTCTGATGTCCTGTCTGTCCCCTGCCAGGTGGCTGACAGCGAGGCGAAGGCAGGTACCTTGCAGTTGACCGTGGAGCGACTAAATGGGGCCCTGGCCAAGGTGGAGGAAAGCGAAGGGATCCTGCGGGACAAAGTACAGAGCCTGACACAGGCCCTAGCCCAGAGCAACACCAGCCTCAGCAGCACCCAGGACAAGAACCTGCAGCTGCAGAAGGCTCTGACTGCCTGTGAGCATGACCGCCAGGTGCTCCAGGTACTGGGCTCCCTGGTGTGGCTGGGGGAGGGCCCAGCATGAGAATCAGCAAATAAGAGTAGACCTGAGGCGGACTGGTGAGGAGCCAGCCAATGGACTATCAGTTGGGAATTCTAAGGAGCCAGTCAATGAGAACAGGCTTTAAGGAGGGGGTGGGCCGAATGGAGTATCAGCCAATCAGAAGAGGCTCTGGGGGGCGCACTCAGTGTAGGCTTGGGGGGACCCAGGTGCAGAGTTCATGAGTTGGGGTGAACGGCTCTCACCGTGTACAGTGAGTGCACAGGCTGTAGGATGAAGTGGTTGCCTGTTTTATGGGCCGTGAACCTGTCCGGAGATAGAGAGGAACCGTTTGCCTCAGAGCTCACAGGCCGGCCCGTACCATCCACCTCGCCCCCCAGGAACGGCTGGACGCTGCCCGGCAGGCGCTGTCAGAAGCTCGGAAGCAAAGCGGCTCCCTGGGCGAGCAGGTGCGGACGGTGCAGGCCGAGCTGGCTGACCTGGAGCTGCAGCGGACAGAGGCAGAGGGCCGGCTGCAGCAGCTGCAGGAGGTGAGGGCCGGCCTCCTCGGCCCGTGTCCCCAGGACTGTGAGGCCCCCACCTTCTGCTCTGCTTGATCTGATCCCAAACGCTGGCCCTGTGAGGAAGCAAGGTTCATTCAGCCACACCCCTGTATGCAGATGGGGAAACTGAGGCCCAAAGAGAACTGCCTGGCCCCAGGTGACGGTTCTCTTGGGGGTCCTCACAGACACGTGAGTGGGCCCTGCGGGCCCCAGGCTTGAGATGGTCACACTGAGGCCCAGAGGGATGCAGACCTGCCTGGCTTTTGCTGTAGGTGCTACGGCAGCGGCAAGAGGGCGAGGCCACGGCGCTGCACACAGTGCAGAAGCTTCAGGATGAGCGGCGGCTGCTGCAGGAACGCCTGGGCAGCCTGCAGAGAGCCCTGGTCCAGCTGGAAGCTGAGAAGCGGGAGGTAGAGCGCTCTGCCCTGCGGCTGGAGAAGGATCGCGTGGCCCTCAGGAGGACACTGGACAAGGTGGGCTCACTGCCCGGGCTCCCTCACCATCTCTGGAGCCTGGCTTGGTGGGACCCAGAGCCTGTTCCTTTTTTTTTTTTTTTTTTTTTTATGGTGCCGGGGATCGAACTCAGGCCCTTGTGCTTGCAAGGCAAGCACTCTAATCACTGAGCTAAATCCCCAGCCCCCCAGAGCCTGTTCCTTGAGCCCCTTCCTCCTGCGCCCCCACCCAGGTGGAGCGGGAGAAGCTTCGCAGCCACGAGGACACAGTGCGGCTGAGTGCGGAGAAGGGCCGCCTGGACCGCTCACTCACTGGGGCTGAGCAGGAGCTGGTGGAGGCTCAGAGGCAGATCCAGCAGCTGGAGGTCTGGCCCCTAGCTCCTTAGCCACTGTCCTAGGGGAGCAGGTGGCTCAGCTGGGCCACGTAGAGAGGGGTGGTCCCAGTGGGCCTGTGAGCCCATGTGTTCATGTATGTCGAGGTATGAATGTCATGAATCTGATGCATGCATGTAGCATGTGGCCTGTGTACAGCTGCTTTCACATGTGCGTGAGCCTTGAGCTTTGGCACATATGCATGCATCCCTGTGAATGTGGGTGTTTACCTGCTTGCTTTTGTTCCCGCGTGTATGGCCAGTCTATGTTTGAGCAGGTCTCTGTGTGTGCCTGAGTGGGGATCACTGGGGACCTTGAGCCCAGATCTACAGGCCCCTGCACTGGCCATGCCTCAAGGAGGCACTTGACCCCTGACACCTCATCATGGTGCAGTGCACACTCTGGGCCAGAACCCTGAGCAGCGGCCCCTCTCTGCAGGCCCAGGTGGTGGCCCTGGAGCAGAATCACAGCCCAGCCCAGCTGGTGGCAAACAAGCAGCAGCTGCTGGAGCTGCAGCAGGAAGTGGGGCGCCTGCGCAGCGCCCAGGTGCAGACTGAGCATGCCCATCGCCAGCAGGTACGGGGCTTGGAGGAGCAGGTAGGTGGCTTCCCTACACGGTAGACAGAGACAGGCTGGAAGTGTGGGCTGCAGGAGGGCAGGGCCGGCTTACCTCAGGAGTGTAAGCAGCAGATGACTTTTGTGACCTGAAAAGGACCTGATGGATCAGTACTCGTGGTCCGCTGTGGCTGGACCAGCGGCCCGAGTGTTGCTGCTGGGCCTCATTCCCTCCCTGTCAGGGTGCTGCTCTCTGGTTCCAGGCCCAGGCACGCCCTTTCCCTGGGTGGCACAAATAGAATCAGCAGCTCCAGCTGCCAGTTCTCCCAAAACCTGGGGTCCCAGAGGAGACTGCACCAGCAAAAGCCCCAGGGCTAGTTCTCCTAGCCTGCTGTCACCTGTTCCTTTCCTGACCAGCCGCACCTGCTCTGATTGGCCCAACCTGGTCACAGCACCACCCTCCACTCCCACCCCCACCTCCACCCCCTCCTCCTGCCCAGGCTGGACAGAGCCAGGCTCATCTAGGTGATGAGGGCATAAAGGGTGGAGGTCCCTGCAGACCCTAACTTGCCGAAGAGTCAAAAGATTCCTGGCTGTACAAGGAGAAGGACATCTTAGCTCTGATGACACCAGATGTTCCCTGCAGCAGGCAATGTTGGGTCCCTCTGGGTCCCCAGCCATGCTTGAGGGTCCCTCCTTTCTCTGAAATCACACTGGGGACCTGGGCTACCTTTACCTTCTCTTCTTCCCCAGGTGTCCACACTGAAGGAGCAGCTGCAGCTTCAAAGGAGCTCAGCATCCTGCTCCCCACCCCCAGACCCCCCTGAGAAATGAGCCTCTGCCCTTTCAGAGCAGCCTTGTTGGGCAGGAGAGGCATCTCCTCTGCAGTACAAGCCACCCGGGCCCTGGGTTGTCGCTCTGTGGCAGTGCTGAGGGGTGACACCTGCTCCAAGCCACACCCAGCAGTGGCTTCTTGGTGTGTCCCCCGTGACCCACCTCACTCCAGCCACTCTCCTGAGAGGAGCCACTCTAGTTTGTACAAGGGCCCCCACCGTGTGGGTGCGCCAAAACCAGGCATCAGGGAGAGCCCTAGTCTCTGGCCATCCCGGAGCAGGGGCTCATGGAAAGGGGAGGGGAGCAGGGTCCTACTGGCTCCCGGAGAGCTCTCTGCCTCAGTCCAGAGCATTTGTCAGGAAGTTCCTCAGAGAGCTCAGAGTCTTTGTATTTTTGTACCTTTTTATAATGTTAACTGGTGACAACTTGTGTTTTTTGTAACAAGACCATTTTCTAAAATTGGCTTGTACAGAGGATTTTCTCCACCTGGGAGGAAACAGGAGGGACACAGGTGGGGCCTGGAGCCCCTGGGAAGGGCAGCTGGGGCAGCAGGAGGCAGAGGCCTGTGCTTATAAGGCACTTGCCAACCTCACAGGATGGTGGGGGCCCTGGGCCACCGACCCCATTTTACACACAGGGCTGTTCAGGCTTGGGGCTGTGATCTGGCTGCACAAGTCAGCTCTTACCAGCCAAACTCTTCTTGCCCCTTCTCCTTGAGCCTCCTCGGGACAGGTTCCTTTGGATGGCATTGGCCTCCCAGGCAGCGTGTGACAGTACAGCCTCAAGGTGAATGTGGGGTCTTGCCTGGCTCCGCCGAGTGATGGTGGGTGAAGCTGCTTAACCTCCCAGAGCCTCATTGTGTGGGTCATTCTCCTCCCTCGGAGTCCCACAGCAGTCCTGCCTGGGAACTACCACTTACATTGGAGGCACCTGGGTGTTTCACTGAATGCTTTTGGGCACTTTCCGGTCTGTAATTGCACCCACCCCAGAGGCCCACTGGGAGGGCTGAGTGTCACACAGAGGGGCTGGGCACTGGTCTGGGGAGGGCTGCACTGGCCTAGCCTATTTCTACTCTCCACATCAGCCGCTCCCCCTCCAGTAAACAGCTCTTGGTCTCAGGGGTCTGCTGACCTTGACCCGCTTTACACCATCTGCCCTGCCACGTGTACCTGTGGCCTTGTATCTTGGCTGTGTCCCTGGTGGCAGGGACTTTGGGCTCTCACCAAGCAGCCTGACTGTGGGAAAGCTGTGTCCTGGAGCCTTCTATCTCAACACATATGTACAGGTGCATTCTGGGGCAGGTGTCATGGGCGCGCTTTCTGGGCAGGTCGGAGCTGAGGTGACTGGATGAGGTGGCAGGGCTGGGGCTGCTGCTCATCGGAGCAGCCCATTCTCTCTTGGTGGAACAGGAAGTACTGAAGGCACCAGGTTGGGCCCTTTGTGCTCCAGACCCTCCCAAAAAATGACTCTGGACAGGGTTTTGTAAAAACTTTTTAATTTTGTATAAAACAAAGGTGGTCTATGCCCGGGGAGCTGTAGGAAATCCAGGCAGACCAGCTGGGGTGAGGGGCACAGCCGACCTCAGGGGACTGTCCTTAGAGGGATGACAAGGCAAATCAGGGGCCCAGATCCCACAGTGAGGCCTTGGGTGCCCCCCCCCGGGGGGCACAGCTTGGGCAGCAGGAGCTGCTACTGTGCCCCAGAGGTGGCCACAGGCTGGGGGAGGGGCTGGGACATCACAGCCTGCAACTCTCAGGGCTACAGTCCACCAGTTTTACAGAATGAGGGAGGCGGGATGGGAAGAAAGCACCACTCAGGCAGGGCCCGAGGCAAGGTCTGCGCAGGGCCCAGGGCTCAGCACGCCAGCTCTACCCTAGCAGCCCCCACAGCTCCTGGCACAGGAGGCCGCCATAGATTGGCACAGGCCACTGCTGGCCATGACGCCACATCTGGAGAACTTGTCCCGACACAGGTCAGCTGTTGGGAGGGCGAGAGAGAGGCAGGATTGGGGGTGTATGGGCTGTTCTAAGCATAAGAAGTACCAGGGAGGGAGCCCAGGATGCCGTGCAAGTGGGCCCAGCCAGCGGGGCAGGGGAGGACTTCCTACCTCGGAGGAGCTCCTCATGGGCGCAGACTGTGCGGACGCAGATCTCCTTGTTGACGACATATACACGGCGGAGGCTAGGCAAGGGGGTGGGGAGGGGAGGCCTGAGGACCTGCCCGTTGGGAGAGCCTGGACCCAGCCTGGCACAGCAGTGTGGGAGTCTGGGGCCCCATCCTGGCAGTTTACCATAGGACTGGAGCTCTGCTTCAGGGTTCACTGCCCCCCGCCCCTTCTGGCTGGAGAGTGTGCCCCCCCTTACCTATAGAAGCAGACCTCATTGAGACACTGTTTACAGGGCTTGTGGATGGAGTAGAGACGGGTGCATGGGTACTGCTCCTCTCGGCAGTCTAGGGGATGGGGGACGGACATGGGGTTCAGAGCGAGAGAGACTTACCTGACGGGTACCCTGCACCTTCCACCAGCTCAGCTACCTACACACGCCAGGCAGGCATGGCTGGACCTTCCGGGCCTGCCCAGCTTTATACCACATGCACACACAAATCCACAACCACACTTAGAAGCATACATGCAAATACACATAAGTTCACACAAATTCACACCCTGCATGGCCAGTGAAGTCCACAACTCACCAGCAGATAGAAGCGTGCTCATGGGAACCTACACTGTAACACACGCTCAGTCACAGAGATTCACACACAGTCTTCTCAGGCTCCTGGCCGGCCACTGCTCGGCCAGCCTGGGCTTCCCTGGCCCTTCCTTATCTGCCATGGGCATCATCCAGTTCTTCTGGCTGTCAGGGAGCCCCCAGCACACCCCTTACCCCTGCCTAGGGGTGACCAGCCTAGGCTGTGACCAGCCCAGCCTCTTGCCAGGGCCACAGGGACCAGGGTGAGATGTCCAAGAGCTGCCGGCTGAAAGTAGGGGCACAACTGCCTGTCCCCCTGCTCCTACATTCCCACCGGCAACTCACATGATCTAACCTGGCACACCCTCCACCCACAGTGCCTCCCCCATGCCAGCGGCCAGGAAGACCTTACCAAGAGGTCCGGGCTCTGTGGGCTCCGTCTCTGTGTTTCCTGGCTCTGGAGTGGAGAGAGAGGCAGGCAGGAATCGCTGAGAGGGGTCTATTTGGGGGCAGAGGTGTCACCACTCAGCCCTGGTACAGACCCCCTACTCTCAGGGTTGACAGGGAGCTGGGGCAGGGGAAGCAGGGCTTGGGGCCTACCTGGGGTGGGGGCTGGGATGATTTCCTGCTGGATCTGCTGCTGGGATTGGAACTGCTCCTCTGGGGACCGAGAGCTCACCTCTGCAACAGGGACGATAAAGGTGTCTGGTCTCCCCTTCCCTCCCAGGTCCCCATGGGCTCCCCGACCCGCCTACTCCTCCTCTCCTGCTCCCAGCCCTTTACCTTGGTAATCATAGTAGTCTGGGGTGTCTGAAAAGGAAAGTCGAAGTGGTGTGTGTCAGACCACCCCTAGCCCGCCATCTAGCCCCACCCAGCCCCTGCTCAGCCATGCAGTCCAGAGCCAGGCCCTGACATGGCAGAATTCGGGGACGCCTGTGGCAGGCAGGCCCTTACCTATCTGATCGCCGTAGTGGGTGTACTGGACGTGGTCTGGGAATGGGGGCAGTGAATCCAGGTCATATTGGCCCTGAGCCAGCAGGCCTGCTGAGGGGAGGCAAAGCATGTGGGGCCCTGGCAGGGAAGGACAGGGGCCCCAAAGTTCTTCTGAGGAGGGGAGGTGGAGGTCACAGGCAGGCCATGAAAACATGGGCTCCTATAACCAGACTCTTAGACTCATGGGATCCGAAGGCCCGTATGTACCTGGTCCCGGGTCACTCTGTGACCTTACCCACCACTCTCCCCTTGCTGGCCTCCTGGCTGCTCTTGGGACGCCACACACTCCCCCTGCCTGTCCCAGGGGCTTTGCACCTGAGTCTCCCTGGGCCGTCTCCTCTAAGTTTCACCTGAAATTTCAGCTCTGCCAAAAGGCTGTCCTGGCCCCCCCACCCTCCTGTTTATTTCTATCACAGCACTTGACACAATCTGAACTTTATCATATCTGCTTGTTTAACATTCGCCTCTTCTGTCCAGCTGGACAGCATGGTGAGGGCAGGGATTTACTGGCCTAGTTCATCACTGTATCTCCAGGCCCCTGAAATAGGAAATTGATATATGTCTGTTGAATGAATGAATACTAGATCTGAGGGCCTTTGTGATCCCCATGGATGACTATTTCACCAATACGGACCCCCTTATAAGTCACAATTTTATAGGGTGGCAGAGTGGAATGCAGTATGCCTATAATCCCAGCACTCTGGAAGGCTGAGGCTGGAGGATTGCAAGTTTGAGCCCAGCCTGGGCAAGTCAGCAACATAGCCAGATCCTGTCTCAAAATAAAAAATAAAAAAGGCCAGGCATGTCGCTCAGTACAAAGGCCCTGGGTTCAATCTCCAATAATGGGAGGAGTGTTGGTTGACAGGGACCCATGCTGGGTCTACAACCTGGGCCTCTGGACTCCCTGATTCAGTGGCCCCTATTCCTGCCCAGCTCCCGGAGGGGCACTGACAGGATAAGCATGGATTCCTGGTCTCTGGCATGGGCCCAGCCTCCAGGACCCCGCTGTCTGCTGCGGAAGGCTGGAGGAAAGGGCAGGTCACTCTGTGGTCTAGGGAGGCAGGAGGGCCTGGGAGCTGCAGAGCAGAGTTCTGACCATACAACATGACAGAGGCTCACTGTGAGCCCCTCTCCACTAACCCCACTCCCACCCCATGGAAGGGGCATCACCTCCCACTCCACTTACCAGGCAGGAATAGCAGAAAGAGGTAGGCAGTTCTCATGGCCATGGAGTGAGGAGGCTGGGGCGGAGTTAGAGGACAGCTGGAGGCAGAGGAGCGGGAGGGCCACTACCCCAGGACTGCAGAACCCACCTCTGTCCCTAAATTCAGCCTGGAATAGAAGCCAGGGATCTGGAGGACAGGGGCTACTTCAGAGGGATGTCCAAAGTCCCTGCTTGCAGGGCTGGGGATTTGGCTCAGTGGTTAGAGTGCCTGCCTCACACGTACAAGACCCTGAGTTCAATCCCCGGCACCAAAAAATAAAAAATTAAAAAAAAACAAAGTCCCTGCTTGGGTGTTCAGGACACGAAGGACAACCTTTTCAACCTGGTTGGCCCAGGGCTGATCTTGACAAATGAGCAGACCCCATCTTTCCTGCTCATGAAGGGGACATTTCTAATGTCCCCTTACCCCCGACTGGCACTGTTCTCTGCCACACTCCCCAGTATCTGACACACTACTGGAATCCCTGACCCTAGAAGCATCCTCAGGACACCAGCTCTGCTCGGCCCACATCACAGCCTATGCTCACTCGCTCGGCAGCATCTGTCAGCCCGCCACCTGTTCCCAATTAGCCCCTGGGCCCTGAGCATGTTGCTCAGCAGGAAACCACATGCACACGGGCCGAGGGGCCCCCAGAGCAGCCATGGCTGGGCAGGGCTCCCAGCCTCCAGAAGACTCCTCTCCTGCCAGGCTCCAGGCCTCCCAAGACCTGGCTGTCTTCATCCCAGATTCACGAGACTGAGGTCCATTTGTCTACAGTGGCAGGAGGAGTTGGGGGAGGAGGCCGGGGAGGCTAAGCACTGCGCTGGGGCCGTGATGTCAGCCAGCCCAGGGGGTGCCGCACACCCTGACATGGTGTTTCAAGGATTGTGTAATTTTGGGGGCGAGGGCACTGTTCTTTTGGCTTCACCAGGTTCCTGGAATTCCAGAGCTCCTGGTTGAGTCTAGCCACTAGTCCTGGGTACACAGTGGCCTTGGACGAGACTCCAGGTCCCTGCATCCAGTCCCAGCTCAGTGGAGGGTGACCTGGTGTCAGGCTGCTGCAGGGAGGGCTGTAAGGTTAGGATACATGGACTCATATGTCCAGAGGCCTTCTCTCTGCCCAACGCAGGAAGGTTACAGACAGCTAACGGACACAACTCAGCTAAGAGCCTCCCCCTGGGAATCTAGGAAAATGGCAGGGAAAGGGGCAAATCAGGGCATTTGTCTCCAGTTCCGCCCAACTCCAAGACTTCTCTGACTCCCTGCCCAGCTTAGGAATCTAACACCTCACTGAGGTGGGTGGCATGGGGGCCAGAGGCCAGGGACACCATGCTCCTACATCCCCATTTTGAGACTCCTTGGCCTCCTCATAGCAGGGGACCACCATCCTCCCAACCCAGCTGGTGGCAACCACGCAGCTGGAGCAGTCACCTCTCAGGAGGGGTCCCTGAGTTGGTGTATGAGGAGGTCTCAAGAGGCTGGGAGTGACTCTCAGGCCCCTGCTTGGAGTCTTCCTCCCCCAGGACCAGCAGCCAGGCCCAGGCTAGGGTGGGCCATAAAGAGGTGGGTAAGGGGTCCCACCCCGGTGACCACATCTCCAAACCCTTCTAGACTCTGGATCTGGGGGACACCACGGGAGGCCAGGACCTGCCCAGGAGGCCACCCCACCCCCACTCCGGCCCCTTTCACAATCCTTCTCCCTCACACTCCGTTCTCTTCTGCGTCCTGGGGGACAAGGGGCGCCCACGTAGGCTCAGGCCGAGGAGGGTCTGCCGCTCCAGAGGCCGGGATGGGGTCCCCAGAAGAAACCAGATGTGGAGCCCGCGCACAGCTGGGAGCAATCAGCCGCGGGACTCGCTCGGTGGCAGCACGCGCTGGCTCGGTCTCTGGTCTCTCTTTGTCTCTGCGTCTCTGTCTCCGCCGCTCCCCGGCGCCCCCACCCCACCCGCCGCCTTCCAACTTCCTCGGAGAACAAAAGCCGCCCGCCCGTCCCCCGACGCCCCCAACCCCGCTCCCCCAAGCCCGGGCTCCCCGCACTTCCCAACTCGCGTCTTCCCCAAAGCGACCCCAAACTTTCCAGGCGTCCCCTTAGCATCGGCTCAGAGGCCCGCGCTCGGGGTCCCCGGCCCCGGCGCGGGATGCGGGCCGCGGGCACCCCCAGCGCGAGACCCTGCTGCCCGCCGGACCTACCTGCCCGGTCCCGCGCCGCGCTGCGCCCCGAGTGCGCCCCCGGCCCCCGCCCGCGCCGCGCCCCCCTCCCGGCCGACGGGCCGGCGCCGCCTCCAGCCCGCGGCCGCTGGGTCCTAACGCGAGCCTTTTGGGGGCGGCCCAGAGGTGGGGGTGCGGGGGGGGGCGGTCTCCACGTAGGTTCGGTGGGCGCTGGGCTGCGCGGTGCCCAGGACTTCCCGCCTCACCACGCCGTAGTTGGGTGTGTTACCCCATTTCACAGAGGGGGATCCAAGCGCCCCAAGCACATTCCCCTTAGGCCACTCCCTTCAGATCCCAGGACACCTTGGGGCGGTAGATTCCTCCCTCCTCTCCAGGCAAAGGAGTCTTCTGGGTCTCCCCTCTTCCACCTGCACTACCAGGTCCAGGCCCATGCTGGCTCCACTAACTAGGGCTTCTTTCTTTATGTCAGCCCAGACCATGCCCTGTCTCCCACAGGCTATCCCATCCGGTCCCATGAGGTCCCCAATGCACATCAGACCCAAAAAGAATCCAAGTCCAAATTAATGAGTTCCCAGGCCACCATCCTTCTTGCCTTGGCATCAGCCTCTGCTGCCCATCCAGCAGCTTGCCACTGATCTCCATACAAATGCCCTTGGTGGGCCTGTCCACAGCTTCCACTGCGGTGTGAGCCTCCTGGCACCTCTTGCTTGGACGCTGCCTGCCTCCAATCTGGGCCTTCCCATGTGGGCTCTCTGCTCACCCTCTCTTCTTCTCCTTAAAGTCTTGCACTGCCATCCCACAGTGCCTAGGACAAGGCTGAACTTCCCTGCGGCCTCCAAAGATCCTGCCCTTCAATGTGTGGCAGCTCTGCCCCCTCTCAGTCGCTCATGGACCCCTACCCCTCCTGCCACAGGGCCTTCGCTCAGGCTGTCTCTGCCTTCTGGAACACAGCTGTGGTCTCCTCCCCCAGGTCACAGATCCAGCCTCCTTTCCCCAGAGGAGCCCGCCCTCTCTCCCCATGACATGCTGTCAAGCTTGCCCTACCTCTCTGACCATTTAAATCTTGTCCCTTTCCACGATGAGCTATCATCAGCCCCATAAAGGCAGGGACAAGGTCCGTTTTTGCTCCCCTTCAGATTTTGCTCCTTAGGCACAATACCAGCTCAGAGCAGCAGTTCAGTAAGCGCGGAATGAATGAGCGAATGAATGCGCGAGCTGTCCATGCAGTTCTCCCAGGAGAGAACGGCAGGGACTGGCTGGGTGGTATGCTGGAGGTTGCAGGTCCCCCGATTTGGGGCAGCCTCAGCCCTGTGCGGCCAGGGAGCCTCGCCCTCACGTCAGAGTGAGAGTTGGGGCTGCAGGCTGGGAGGAGCTGTGGACACACCCGCTCCTTTGGGCCCTGTGCATCTGATGTTGTCCCATTATGCCGTCACCCTCCTTCCTCCCCTTGGGCTCCGCTTCCTATTAGGTAGGAACTAAATGTACCCTGTGCATCATTTGTTCCCCAGTGCTGGTTGAATGATGATTGAATGAATATCTACCCCCGACCCTGGTGTCTACTGCGGTGTAGCAGGGACTTTTGTGACTCGGGGGGTAATGGGCCTCTGGGTCAGCCCAGCCGTCCCTGGCTTCCCTTGGCCCGTCACTGCTATCAGGCCCAGTGCCCCTGGGATAGGAGAGAAAACCTCCCAGGGGAAATGCTGCCCTCTGAGTGGCACTGACAAAGGGGGAAAACAGGCCCCAAAGTGCCAACTCCGACATCCTGGCCCTGTTCCTATCCACTCCCTTTCCCTACACATCCAAGCAGAGTGGCAGCTATTTGGGAGGGTGCAGTGGGCTCTTGGCTGTGTGTTTTCCTGCCAGTCTCTTCACTGGATGAGAAAGCTGCCCCTACTTTATCTGTTCACTGCCATAGCTGGAGTGTGGCACATGCCTGCCCAGGAATGATTTGACCCAGGCCTCTCTACATCTACCAGCCTCCCCTTAAATAGCATCTCTGCTACCTCGGACTGTCACCGGCTGGTTAACTTGGTATCCGGGGCAAAAAGGCCTCTGGATGTGTGTGATACCATGTTACCTTTTCCATGCCACATCCCTTCTCGCCAGCCTGACTCAACATTTCCCAAGCTCCTACTATGGCAGCCTGGGGGACTGCACCGGGGGTTCCAGTAATGAGGCTGGCAGGGCCTCCGAAAGGCAGGAAGCAGCCTGTTTCCCATCTTCCCTGCCCAGAGGAGCACGGCCAAGTTGCATCCCCAGAGCAGAGGGGCTTGGCGAGTGGCCCGAGGGTGGGATGAGGTCAGGCGCACCCACCCTTCCCTGGGGACAGTGTGCGTGGTTCTGGCTGGGAGATCTCGGCTCAGAGCCTGGATTGTATCTGAGGGAGGGCACGGGGCACAGACGCGTCTCAGAACGAGGGAATGGCAGCCAGAGAGGGGGCAGTGGACAGGGAGAGGACTGCTTCCCAGACCTGGCACACAGCAGCACTGGCCCGAAACGAGTCCACTGCTCTTGCTTCCCGGAAGGGGGCAGGAGGGTGAAGAACACAGAAGCTGGCGTCGAGCGACCTGCCCCACCTCTGATCAATGGAGAGATCTCTTGCCTCACTTTCCTTGTCCGTCCCATCTAAGACAGGGACAGTACCTGCAGCTGTGAGCACTAGGTGACAATGTGTGCATAAAGCGAGGCTGGACAAGGATATGTAATTGTTGCGATGAGGAAAGGAGGCCCAGGGAGGGAGTCGTCCAATTTGATCTGAAAAATGGGGGCTGCCAGAAGCACACATGCGCCACCAGGGGGCACTAGCTGGGCGCTGTGTGTGCGTGTGTGTATGTATGCTGTCCAGGTACAAGACAAGTATGGCTGAGCCAGGAAAATATCTTGACTTTATTTGCTACATGGACAGCTGCTCCGAGTGGGGTTGGTGGCTGCCTTTTCTACATGGCATGATCTAAAGTGGGGGACAGTAGTCAGCGCTTCCCCAGGGTGGGGTGCAGGTAGGCTGGGCCAGGCAGTCTTGGGGCAGGAGTGTGACAACAGCCAATCTCAGGGCTGCAGGAGGTGACAGCGGTGGTCTCTAGAGATGGCCCAGTCGGTGGCTCAGAGGCAGGGAGGTCCAGTGTCCAGGGTGCCCAGAGCCTGTGCTACCTCACAGCACCAGCGGCGGGCAGCAGTGGCCAGGGCTGCTCGGCAAGCTCCTGCTCCAGCTGCTTGAAGCGCTTCTTGGAGGCCCGTTTGGGCCGGAGCTGCCGCAGGCAGGCTGGCAGACACCGGTCCAGCACGCTCTGCGGAGAGAGCGGGGAGTGGAGGGGTGGCTCGGCCCGAGCCCCAGATCCCTCTGTCCTTCCTTCCCTCCCTGCCGCAGTCTGCACCCCACCTCCAGCATGAAGGCCCCCACGAGGTTGCAGGCGACCAGGCCCAGCAGCAGCAGCTTGAAGCAGGTGTCCTCGATGTTCCTCAGCCCTAGCGGCCCCTGCAGGAGGCCGGGGACCAGGATGAGGCCCACCAGGACAGAGCCCAGAAGCACGAGGGCCACCAGGAAGGGCACTGGGGGCGGGGGAGTCGATCAGCGAGGGAGCCGCGCCCGGGACACCCCCCTTTCAGAGCCCCACCCATCTCCCCTGGCCCTGCACCCCCACTCCGCCCCGCAGCAGCACCGTTGGTGTAGAGTGGCCGGCGGAAGGGTGCCCCCTTGGAAACAGCCGCGGCCAGGATGAGGTACTGGAAGCTGGACAGGGAGAAGACCACTGTGTTCTCGTAGTTGGGCAGGTTGTCGGGCGCTGGCACGGTCTTATTCAGAGGCACGAACCTGGGGTTCAGAGGTCCAGGGTGAGGGAAGGGGTGTGCACAGAGGGGATGGGACTACGGGGCTAGGGGGAGGTCGCTGAGTTCGACTCACCAGGGCTGGGCTACGGCCAGGAAGTAGCCTCCCAGCTGCACGCTGGCCACCAGGGCCACCTGAAGGAGCAGGCTGCTCAGCACAGGCACGCTGAGCAGGGCCCCGGGTGGCCGCGCTCGCCCCAGGGCCAGTGCCGGGCCCGTGCGGCTCATGAGCACGGCCACCGTGGTGGTGATGACCAGGTCGATGGCCAGGAACTGCAGGTCCCCCAGGTTGGTGTTGATCTGCGGCAGGGGAGGGAGGATGGAGAAGCTGAGACCTGGTGCTAGCCCAGCCCAGGGCTGCTCCTGGTCTGATAGGGCAGGCTGGCCTCTGTCCCTAAGAAGCCTTCTGCCCTAGGTCCGATGTGAGCAGTGCTCTCCCAGCCTGGGAACCTCCAGTCTGACGGGGGAGGCACAGCTCCTGATGTCAGCCAAGCCCCCAGTCTGATGTGGGAAGCAGTGTCCTGCCGTCAGGGAGTCCCCTCTGGCCCCTGGGCTGACCCTGGGGCCCTAACTCCAATCGGGGAGGTTTTTTTGCCTGCAGCTGACCCCCGCCTGACGGGAGGTTCTGGCTGCCCTGAGCCCCTTGGACTCTTGGTTCCTGCTCTCAGCAAGCTCAGAACTTTAAGGCGTAAGGAATGACAGACACAAGGACAAGATGGGCACTGCACCATGGGTCATCTGAATCGGGGGAGGGGACAGGGCATGCTCAGAGCAGGGGAGAGGAGAGCCCTCCTGTCAGGGTCAGGGCCACAGCGAGGGGGGCTGGGGAAATGGGTGGATCCATGGGAGACGGGTGGGCTCTACCTCACTCTGGCAGGGGCTCTGCCTCAGTTTCCCCTCATACGGGGAGTTCCTGGAGTTACGGACAGCTGTGAGCACAAGTCTGCCATCTTTCCATCTTTGAAGATCTACTATGTACCAGGATGTGCCCAGCAATTTTTTTTTTGGTGCTGAGGATCAAACTCAGGGCCTTGCACTTGCTTGGTAGGCAACAGCTCTACCACTGAGCTAAATCCCTGGCCCTACTTTCATCTCATGAGCCTCACTGCAGAGTCACAGCTGGCGGTGGCCAAGCCAGGATGGGGGCCCACATCCCATATTCCAGCACTGCCAGACCCCTCTCCACATTGCTGTGCGCCTTCCCTGTGCTGCCGCTCTGCGGGCCTCACCGTGTAGAGGATCAGGACTGAGATAAACTGTGTCAAACTGTAGAGGGCCATGTACTTGAACACGCTGAACGATGTGTCGAGAGAGCAGCGGCCTTCCCTGGGGAGCAGGCATGGGCATCAGGGGCCCAGGCTGGCTCCCTCCCAGGCCCTGCTGTGCCCCACCCCGGGCCCCTGCCCGCCTCACCTGATGACCATGGGCACACACTCGATACTGGCCATGCTGGAGGTGAAGGGTGAGACCACTGAGGCCTCGGCCTGGGACAGCGAGATGCCCACATCGGCAGCCTTCAGGGCCCCACAGTCATTGGCGCCATCCCCACACATGCCCACGCAGTACCTGGTGGGCACGGGCAAGCGCGGCCTGTGAAATGACTCAAACCCACCCAAAGTTTGCTGGTGAGGGCAGACCTCCAGTGCCCACACGGTGCCCCAGAAACAGGTGCGATTATTTTTGGTAGGACAGATGGACAGACCCAGGAGAGCCTGCCTGGGAGGTGTTTTTTTTTTTTGATACTGGGGATTGAACCCAGGACCTTTTCTATATTTTTTATTTTGGGACAGATCTTGCAAAGTCAATAGATGATAAACTGCCCAGACTACACTCAAGCTTGCAATTCTCCTGTGTCAGCCTCTTGAGTGCTGGCATGACAGGTATCTGCCACCATACCTGGTCTTATCTTTTGTTTTGAGATGGGGTTTTGCTAAGCTGACAAACTGCCCAAGTGGGGCTTGAATTTGAAATCCTTCTGCCTCAGCCTCCTAGAGTGCTGGGATTTCAGGTGTGTGCTACCACATCCAGCTTTGGGTGAGTCTGAAGGGTGATGGCTTCCAGCAGGCCCCTCCTGGATCCCCCGCCCCCCAGCACTCACTGAAGCCGTTGCAGCTGGTATACGAGCTCTGTTTTCTGCTCAGGAGCCATGCGGGCGAAGACAGTGCCCTGCACCAGGACCTGGGGACACATCAAGGGCTGGGGCTGAGGCCAGGGGCACAGGAGGGGAAGGAGCAGGGGAGCTGGGCTCGGGGCTGCTCTACCTTGGGCAGCAGCTTGGGAAAGTGCTTCGTAAGGACACCAAAGGTGGACCCGCTGAGGGCCAGGTGGCTGGACTGGGGTCCTGGCTCCACGGTGTAGCTCTCGGCCTGGACGGGATCCTGGGGGCCCGGGAAGCTTGGCTTAGCGCCCCGCCCACCCCACAGAGCCAGAGCCTGGGTCAGGTGACACAGGGCCGGGCTCACCCAGACAAGTGCAGCCAGCACTCTGGACCAGCCTCACCTTAGCCCCGTTCACAGCGGCAGGGGACTCTGCAGGCAGGAACTCAAGGGAAGCGGGTCGCCCCTGCTCAGGGTTGGTGGCATGGACAATGACCAGACGCTCCTGGGGGCCCACCATACCACAGCCCCGGGCCACAGTGACTGCTGTCTGCAGGTTGTCCCCTGGGGGTACAAGGCAAGGTCAGGGTCTAAAGCCGTCCAGAGGCCTCTCCTCAGTCTGCCCTGGCTGATGGGAAAGCGGATGAGACCCTTCAGCCACCACCGGCTGAGCGACCTTAGGCAAGGGAGCCTCACGTCAGGATCTCTGCTTCCTTACGGGTAAAACAAGGCATCGAAGTCTTGGGAGGAACTGGGAACGGGGCTGCAGCTACACAGACACTACACACTGCCGTGTGACTCTGCTGGACAGTATGTGTGCACACGTGCGTGTGAGGGCTGAGGGCACGAGGAGCCAGTGCCTTGAGCTCCTCTCTTTCACACTGGCTAGAATCTTCTCAGTCCGTGAGACTCACGCTTTGGAAACTGACATCATTATCCCCATTTCTCAGAAATGGACACCAGGATCCAGCGTGGTCTCCAGCCGGTGAGTGAGGAGCCAGGCTGAACCATGCCCGGGCTCTTAGGAAGTCACTCCACTCCGCTGAGCCTCAGTTTCCCCCTCTGTCACCTGGGGCTGACAGTCACATTTGTCTGTTACCATTGTACTGGTCCGTGAACTGTCTGAAAAGGGCCCAGCCCCCAAAAGACGACTCAGGAAGGGCTGCTGAGGGTCCCCTCCTTCTGCCCAGGACAGGGTAGACCCCACCCTCCTGACCCAGGCCTGCAGGCCACGGCACCTGTCACCATGACAGTGCGGATGCATGTCCTCCGCAGAGCCTGGATCACGGGTGCTGTCTGTGGCTTCAGCAGGTTCCTCATGACGAGCAGCCCAAGGAGGCTCAGGTCCTGCTCCACGGTGTCCCTGGAGGACGGACAGACCCGGGTCAGAAGTCAGCAGTGTTCGTGGCCTCTTTCCCAGGCAGCGGGCCTGGGCACCTTCCCTGGGCTCAGCCTGCACCAGCGTCCCCCTGGCCCACCTTGACAGTTGCTGCACGGCCTCCAGGCTGGGGGCGATAGGCAGCGGCCTGCAGGCCAGCGCCACCACGCGGTAGCCAGCAGCCGTGTAGCTCTGCAGCATCTGCTGGAAGTCGGAGGGCACTGTGGGGAGAGGCAGTGTCACTGAGCACGGTGGCCGGGCAGAGGCTGGACCCCACCCACCCACTCGGTGCCCCACTAGCAGACTCACCTGTCTCGGGGCTGCAGAGGCCGGCCACCAGCTCTGGGGAGCCCTTGACGTAGGCCTCAGGCTGAGTGGCCCCTGGCCACGCCACCACCACGCTCATGCGCTGCAGGGCGGAGGAGAAGGGGAAGCGGCCGAGGACACCGAGTGGCATGTGAGGCTCCTACAGGGTGGGAGGAGCTGAGGACTGGTTGTGGAGCCACCCTGGGCCCACCCCCAAAGGACCTCCATGGCTCACCGGTCCTTGTGTCTGGGGCTCCCAAGGTGGGGGTCTCATCACTGCTAAGACCTGGGTCCCAAGTGCTGCATCTGCAGCTGGCTCCTCCTCCAAAACCTGGGAGGCAGGCAGAGAAGGGTGACACCTGGGGGCCTTGGCCCAGGGAGGGTGGCAGCAGGAGAGACTCGAGTCAGACTCCTATGTGGCTTCCTTCACAGGAGATGGGATGGCCTCCTCACCCAGCCAGTAGACTCCACCATCTTCAGGTCCATGGGGTCGCCCACTGGTGTGTCCTGAAGCCGGCTAAGGGCATGGCAGGTGGCCAGTGCTCGAAGCAGGGGCCCCATGGGCAGGCGGCAGGGCTCTGGGACCAGCGGGAGGAACGTCTGTCCCTTCAGGGGTACCACCCCCATCACGTCCAAGCCGTCCTCAGTGAGGGTGCCAGTCTGTTGGGGACAGGGACAGGTCCTGGGATGAGCTGTGCCCTGCCCTAGGCTGGGTGGGTGCTCTGGGGCCCAGGAAGCAGAGCTGGAGCCAAGAGAGGCTCTTTCTTGCCCCAGGACCTTTGCACATGTGGTTCCTGCTGCCAGGGTCACCCTCACCCCTGTTCTTTGGCCTAGTATTTCCTCCAGGAAGTCCTCTCCCTTCACTCCCCAGCCTAGGGCAGGTGGTCCCTGCCTGGGGCTAAATGAATGCCTGGCTTCCCCAGGGGATTCCATCTGTCCCATTACCCACTGGCTCTTCACCAGCCTGGGAGCTGTGTGACTCTGACCTTGCCCCTCCTCAGTTCACAGCCCTGACCTGTCCAGCCTGCAGTCCCCACTGACTGGGGCACTGCCACCTGTGTCGCCCTGCCTCCCCACTGTTCACTGTGCACCAGGTCACTGAGGTACTGCTACAGGACCTGCCCGCAGGGGCCCCCCCTCAACTGCCATCTCTCCGATGCAGTGTCTCCTGGTTACCATCAATCACTGCACCACTGCTCCCCCTTAAAACCCATCACACCCAGATTCCTCCTGTGGGCTCGCTCCCTGGTTTGCCTGTTTTGGTTGTTTTTTTTTTTGGTGCTGGGGATCGAACTCAGGGCCTTGTGCTTGTGAGGCAAGCACTCTAACCACTGAGCTAAAGCCCCAGCCCCAAGTTTGCCTGTTCTTGTGGGGATGCACACAGGGACAAGAGCCCTGTCCCCACGGAACCCACTGTCTCCTGGGAAGCAGCCCACATCAAGCGAAAGGAGACTCCAACAATAATCAGCTGTGGAGGGTGCTGGAAGGGCACAGAGCTGTGACACAGTGTGATAGTGGGCAACAGCCTCCAAAAGGGACAGTAGGGAGGCCTTCATAGCTGGTAGGGACATCTGGACTGGTCACTGCTGGGCCTCAGGTTAAGTTAAAAGCAGCCCAGGTGTATAGTGGGCCCTTGACAGATCCTGAACAAATGAGATGAATCTGGACATTTCATCAGCCAGACTCTGAGCTGGCGAAGGTGGAGATGCAGCCCCCGCCATAGGTGCTGCCTGCACCCAGCGGGTGGTGCTCATCCTCACCACGCCCAGCCTGCCGGCGGCCCCCACCTTGTCAAAGCACACCAGCTGCAGCTTGCCACCCAGGTTGATGCGCAGCGGGTGGATGCAGAAGATCCCTTGTGCCCGCAGGCGGCTCTGGGCATAGAGTGTGCACACAGTCATGGCGGCTGGCAGGGCGGGCGGCACCACCACCGTCACCAGGTCCAGAGCCCGAATCACGATCTCGTTCACAGGCACCTGGCAGGAAGCACTGTAAGTGCCAAGCCTGGATCTGACCTGGCTGGGTGACGGTCCCCATCCAGTCCCCAGAGCTCACCTGGTTGCGGTGGAGAACGAAGATGCTATAGATGGTGCCAAGCAGAGCTGGGGAGACAGGGAGGGATGAAATTTTGGTCCCAGGCTGGGGGTCACCAGCAGTGTGGGGTACAGGGGCCCACTCACCCAGGACAGAGAGGGCAGCCACAAACTTCACGCTGTGCTTATAGAACTTGAAACTGACGGGCCGGGGATGCAGGATGGAGCTCACCAGGCCCCCTTTAGCTGTGCAGAACCCTTGGAGATGGGAAAACCATGGCAGGGGAAGCCACATGAGATGGAGCTCCCTATCCCACCCACCCACCTGTACCCTGGGCTGCTAAGGTGCGATGTTCACAGTGTCATCTGTCACCCAGTTTGGGGTCAGAGCAGACAGTGGCCCACAGGCCTTGCCCAGCCTTTGTAGGGTTTTAAACAGTGGCATCAGTGGACACGATGTAAAAATAGGGCCTTTCACTTACAATCCGGACTCAGAGTGGACTCTTTCTGGCATGCCCCCTCCCTCACCCGGCCATTTATAGCCCCTGGTGGCTTCTGGGGACACTGAAATGCTTGGTCACAGCCTGGCTCAATTCTTCCTGCTAAGATGAGGACACTAAGGTCCCTGTAGGCTGGGACTTGCCTGAGGACCCACAGCAGGGCAGGACAGAGGTGGGTGTGGGGTTGAGGGCTCCGGGTCCTGTCTCACCCTGTGACACCTCCCCTGCCGATGCTGAGCCCAGCATCATTCCCCACCTGCTCATACACACCTGTCTGGGTCACCACTGCCAGGACGTGGGGTCCCCCAAAGGCCCGGGCCTGCAGGACAAGCGTCCCGCAGAAGAGCGTGTGGCGCCGATGAGTCTCCGGGCAGTACAGCCCAGGCCCCTCTGGCAGGGCCGTCTTCAGCACTGGGACACTCTCCCCTGGGACGGAAATGGTGTGAGGCCCATGGGGCACCCTCAGGCCACTCCCTCCATCAATGAAACCAGGAGTTTTGCATAGGTCTGCCCCATTAACTTTGGGTCTCATTTAACTCTAACCAGGTGTGAACAAGAAATTACAGCTCCTTTTTACAGAGGGGGGTACTGAGGTTCAGAGTGGGCAGAAGAAAAAAAGACAGTGAGACAATCCTGGAGGCATGGGGTGTGGCAGCCAGTGACCAGTAACCAGCTTGGAGGACATGTGTATTGAGGGGCGGGGTCTAGGGGAGCCTTTCTCCTGCTGGAATTATGCCAGCACAAGCTCATAGTACTTCTGTATTCAAACCAGCAAGGATATCCACACGGGGCTGTGACACAACTTCTCCAACAGCCTTGCACAGGCTGCCAGGCAGAACAACGATCCCTTATGAAAAAGGGGGTCACGATCCACCGGCACCACGGTCTTTTATGAAGCACAAGGGCGGCCCTGTGTGGACGAGGGCCCACAGAGCACAAGCCCACTGCAGAACCTAAGTGCAGTCACGTTTGTGTACACACGTTACACACAAGCACAGAGAAAGGTGCTCTGGGATAGGACAATGAACGGGCTGGGCCCTCCACCCGCCTCGGGCACCGCACTCTCCTGGTGGTTCGGAGTCTAGGTCAAGAAGGCAGATGTTGCCATAGACAATTCACACATATTGGGGCTTCCTCTGCACCCCACATGCTCTGGGCACCGTGCACACCCTATCCGGGAGTGACCGAGAGCCCCATCTTACAGGATGGGAAATCGAGTCACAGAGTTAAACCACACAGTCCAAGGGTGTGGGGTAAGTGCTGAAGCCAAGATTGCTATTTGAAAGGAAAAGGGAAAGAAAACCTAAAACTTCTGGTTTAGGCAAAGCAGAGGGCCGGGGGCGGGGGAGAGACCGCAGGCCGCGGGGCTGGGCTCACCTGTGAGACAACTCTCGTTGACCATGCACTCGCCAGCCACCAGGGCAGCATCGCAGGGCATCAGCCCGCCCTCCGTGGGCAGCACCAGGCAGTCTCCGGGCACCAGCTCGCTGGAGTCGACCCACTCCTCCCCTGAGGGTAGGTGCAGCTTAGTGGGGCCCTCCTCACCCACCTCCCCATCCCCTTCTGAACCCCCTTCTGGCCGGCTCCTCACCTCCCCCGGGCCGGCAGACACATACGCGCAACGACAGCTTGACCATGTCCCTCAGGGTCTGGCTTTGCTGTGGGCAGGGGTACAAGAGAGGGTAGGAGGGTGGCCGTCCCTGGGGACACCCTCACCCATCCCCGTCTGCCTCACACACTCACCTTTCTGGTCTTGTACATGGACAGGCAGATGGAGACGGCGGAGATGAGGAAGATGCACAGGGCATACCAGTAGTAGTGGTCGGCCAGCCACAGCCCGATGCTAAAGGCTTGGAACCCATAGTAGGGGTTCAGTGCCTGCGGGGGTGGGAGGCAGTGTGAGGACCAGCGTCCCTGGGCAGCCCTGCCACGGGTCACTGGAGCCAAGCACACAGGGGCTGCCGGGGGACAGAAGCCAGGTCTCTCTCCTGCTCTGTCTCACCTGTGCCCAACGAGATGCCCCTTGAGTAGCCCGCTTCTCTAAGCTAAAGAGGACACGGGCATTTGCTGAGGCCCCTGCGCTAAGCACATCACCTAAGTGTCATACAACACCAATGACAGTTCCACCAGATGAGTGCTGCCTCAGCTCCATTTTACAGATGAGGAAACTGAGGCAGTGGTGTAAAACCACCCAGCCTCCTGACAGCAGTCAGACTCCCAGGCTTCTGCCTTTCACTGTGTCTGCCGGGATGTTAATGTTTTACTCTAGATGTGTCTGGGTCACTGGCTTCCCCGTCCCCGTATGACCCTGCCCTTGTCCTGTCCCCGCTCTGATGCTTGGGTTCCTTGTGTGTGAGGTGTGTGGCCCTGGTCCCTACTCCCAGGACTGCTGATAGAAGGGGAGGGTCAGTGCCTGGGAAGGACCCAGGCTCTCGCACGTTGCCTGCTGCACAGCAGTGTCGGGCTACATGGTTTTGCCCCCACCCAGACTGTGCCCGCCTCTGGCCCACGGCTTCCAAGGACACTCCAAGTCCCTGCCCTGGTCTCACTGGCCAAACTGACTGGGCCGGGTGTGAGACAACATTCCACTACCCACTACGGAGAAGGGGATGGATGTCAGATCTGTCACTGTGAAGTGTCCCTGAGGAAGGAACCTAGAGCCAAGAATACACAGCACATCCGGGCCAGAGCAAGGGCAAGTGCAGGCGCGGCCTACCTCGTCCACCAAGAGCTGTGGGTAGGACTTGACCGGTATGCTGATCACATTGGGGCCAAACACTGTCTTCCTGTAAGGAAGTTGGTGGCCGAGCCATCAGATGGAGGAGGCCATGTCAGCTGGACCCTCCCAGGGGTGGGGAGCTGGGGAAACCGAGGCCCAGAGGGGGAAGTGACTGGTGGCAAGAGTGGGGCCCCAGCTCTCAGGTCCCTGGGCCCAGGGCAGCGCCCACCTCACAGTTTGGTCCGGGAGGCTGAGGCCGGAGCGGGAGCCATGGATGTCATCACAGGTATGGCCATGGTCCAGCAGGCTGGTAGGGGCAGGCGGGGACACTTGTGTGGGTGGCAGGGTCTGAGTTCCGCTCCAGGCTCCAGACCCCCCAACCCACTTCCACCACTCTATGCTCCCAGGAGAAAGCAGTTCTTGTCAGCAACTCGAGGCTCAGCTTTCTCCTGTTTCTCTCCAACCATCTCGCCGAGGAGGACAATGAGATGACATTAATAAGGGTTACACAAGCAGCTCTTAGAGACAGGAGCATTACTGACATGTAGGCAAGTCACTTAACCTCTCTGGGCCATGTTTCTCGTCTTCAAAATAGGGACAGCGTCAGAACCTATGACGGGTGGGGCTCCGCGTAAAGGGAATGAGATGACGGACATGCAGAGCCCTCGGGACACGGCCTGGCACTCAGTGACAAACACCTTGGTGAGTTTTGCTATTGTCCTGATTGGACAGCAGAGGTCGATGGTGCCATCCCCACCCTGGCACTTGCCCTGTGCAGCACAGCGGCTTCCTGCAGGTGACCTCCCCGGGCTGGTGAGCAGGCCCAGCCTGCGAGTCCCAAGGGCAGAAGAACTTGAGTCCCCAGGCTAGCCTGGAGCTCATGGGTAAGCATCCCCGGCTCCCTCCTCCTCGGGGGAGGTCACTCTGAGGTCCGTGTTCTGTGCTGGCTTGAAGAGACCCCCTGGGGACCGCACTCCTGGTACTCACAGAGGGAGCAGCCTCACACTGTCCCCTCCTTGTCACACTCCCAGCGCTGCCTGGGGTCATCTTTGGGACCAAATCTGCCAGCAGGGCAAGGGCTGATGGAGGCCAGAGCCAGACTCTCGTCACAGCATGGCCACCTAGGGTCAGCTGCTATGTCCAGCTTTGTGTTAATTCTCGTTTCACCTTTGAAATAACCTCTGGAGGCGACGATTATTTTCATCCCTGATTTACAGCCCAAGGCCCTGGGCCTGGAGAGGCTCTGTGACCGGCCTGAGGTTTTGGCAGACTGAGAGGGAAGGCCAGGCCACTCAGGTCCCCCCTGCCCAAGCCAGCCCCTCTGGGAGGTGATGTGGGTGGCATCTGCTCGGGCTCCTACCTGACTTGGAGGAAGGCTTGCTGGGTCTCGATCCAGATGTAGCGTCTGCCCTGGAAGAGGTAATACCGCACCACACGCTTCTGGGGGAAGAGGGGAGGGTGGTCGGAGGCGACCCTGGTTCATGCAGAGGGCTTTGGGGTGGGGTGGGAGCACGGAACCAATCCTCCCGTTGCAGAGCGTGGAGCTGGGTCCAGCAAGGGACAAGGACTTGTTTAGGACCCGGCCATTCACTCACTGCCTCCTCTGTCCTGTGGAGCTGGGCTGTGTCCTTCCACATGGCCTCAGGCACTGTCCCCACGGCCACCTCGCTGCGGCCATCCTCTGCCTGTGGGGGCAGCTCCAGGCTGGGAGGGAGGTGGGGGTCACTCTTCAGCTTCTGGAGCTGCCCCAGCCCTTCACTGTCCCCACAGAACCCCCAACCCCAGCAGGATGGAGGCACCAGGTCAGACTCCTGGACAGGATGATGGGCTGCCTCACCTGCCCTCGCCGATGGTCTCAGTCTGCACCTGGACAGTGAAGAGCTGCCACGAGCTACCCTGGGACACAGAGGTGTGGCCTCAGTCCTGGAAGGGACCTCTCTTCCCCAAGAGAGGCAGGGTGGGCCCCGTAGGAACCACCTCGCCAGCTGCTTCTGCCCATCGCTCAGATGGGAATGTTGAAGCGCACATCCTGCGGAGAGCCCGTGGTGGGCTGGGCAGGGCACCGTGGCACCCTGTGCCCCTACCGTGGCCACCCCTGCCTTTCTGCAGCCCCAGGCCAGGCCGCCTCTCACCTCTTTGTCTCTTGTTTCGATGGCGAGTGTTTCGGCGTGGGCCAGGCTGCAGGGCCGCAGCCGCAGCCGCACCCCCCATAAGGGCTTCCAGCGGAAGAGCAGCAAGGGGATCCCGGCCAGCGCCCAGACCACGGCGTGATAGCCGATGGCCCTCCAGGGACTGCCACAGTAGCCGCTGAGCCTCTGCAGACACAGGTGAGAGGCCGGAGGGCTCAGGTCGGGGCAGGGGCCGGGCGGGAGGGGGTGGCCAGGGTGCCCGGGACTCACACCTGCCCTGCCCACGCTGTCACGTACCACGGATGAAGCTGAGGAGCTGAGGGGACCGACTGATGTCCCTATCGTCAGGGTCCCATAGCTGGCGGGCGGGCTGCCCACGAGAGGGCTGCTGTCTGTGGACAGAAAGGAGAAAAGGCATTGTGGGGGGACCTTCCTACTCTTCCTTTTTTTTTTTTTTAACCCCCCAATACTGGACATTGAACCCAGGAACTTTGAGCTGAGCTATGTCCTGGCCCTTTTCATTTTTTGAGAAGAGGTCTTGGTAAGTCACCCAGGCTAAGCATGAATTTGCAATCCCCCTGCCTCAGCCTCCCAGAGTGCTGGGGTTACAGGTGTGAGCTACCATGTCCAGCCTGTTGGCTTCCTTTTTTGGGGGGGTGTGTGTGTGCTGGGGATCGAACTCAGGGCCTTGCACTTGCTACGTAAGCACTCTGCCACTTGAGCGGTAAGTTCCCAACCCTGTTGTCTTCCTTTTTAAACACAGTAGTTTATGATCTGGGCCAACGAATGCAGCAGCTCCAGTCTTTCCAACCCTTTCCAACCCTGGCTGCTCTGTTGGTCCTTACTCATGCGTGGTGCGTCCTTGCATGGCTGACCATCTCTGGGGGTGCAGCACCCTAGTTCCTGCTGTTCCATTCCCCCTTCCCCACACCCCGAGGCAGGGTCGGGCTGCTCATCTCACCAAGGTCACCCAGGAAGCATATGGTGGCTCCAGAATGGAAGCCCAAGATTTCGGGCTGGTGGTTTTGGTTTTTTTTAATTGTTCATCTTTGTGTTTGTCTCATGTAAAAAGAAGTCTGGGTATTGTAGCCTTAGTCTGGTATAACAGCCCGGATGCCAACAGGGAAGCAGGCCTCTTTGTCCTCTCTGCTCTGTTCCCCTTGATAACGACTCCGGCCACAGGCCCCGTGCCCTTGGCTCATTGCCAGGGTGCAGCCACAGTCCCTCCAGCCACAAAGCCACCTGACCAGGCTGCCCCTTTTCAGGAGAAGCCTGTGAGCCGTGGCCTGGGTGGGCTCTGGGTCAGCACCTTTCACTATCCTTTTTTGTTTTTTTTTGGTGCTGGGGATCAAACTCGGGTCCTTGTGCTTGCAAGGCAAGCGCTTTAACCACTGAGCTAAATCCCCAGCCCTCTCAGCATCTTTCAGACTGGCCACGCTGTGCCCCTTTGGCATCTCACCCCCTTCCCATGTGCTGAGTCTCAGGGCCCCGCCAAGCGTCCCCAGCCCTACCTGCCTGAGCCCGGAGCCGACTGAGAAGCGGCAACAAGTGAGGGCAAAAGGAGATGAAAAGCTCTTTCCTCCTTCCAGGGTGAAGTGGAGTCTCTGCTCTGAGACTTTGACCCAGCGCAGGCTCAACCTGGGCACTTCAGCCACTCCGTCTGGGCTGGAGGCCACGTGTGCCCACCAGGCCCCATCTGTCTTCTCCCATCCCAGCCCACAAGTCCCCTCTCAGAATGATGGAAACAATAACCGCTGTGACCCTGCAGACAGTGAGAGTGGCGGACACCGCTAAACCCTTCCCAGGCGAGAGGCTGGGAATGAACTCGGGGATCGTCCTGCAGTACCGTGGGCGACAGAGGCTCAGGTCCCCGCTGGGTGGTCAGAGCCCAGATGGGCTCCGGGACTCAGGGATTCTTGCAGAGCAGGGGCTGTGCCTTGTGAGGACTGAGGCTTCTTTTAACTGATGACTCAGAAACCAAATGAACAGCGCCCCACCTGCATCCAGCCCCTCTCCTAGTCACTGGCTGACTCAGAAAACAAACGGCAGCCATCCTGGCTCTGGGAAGAGGCTGCTCTCTGGGGCTGGACAGACAAAGAGACACACAGAGACAGCCGAAGGCAGCTCCCTCCCTTCCTGACTGCAGACAGACAAGACACAGTCAAGGCTTCTGCTTCCTGGCACACAGCCTGGGGTGGGAGCTGGGGTGGGGGCGATGCTGCTACACCAGCAGCAAGCCACAGGCCTTCTCTGCTTTTCTTTTGTTTTTTTGAGATAGACTCCCACTATGTAGTCCACATCAGCCTTGAACTCACTGTGTAGCCCAGGTTGGCCTCAAACTCAAGGCAATTCTCTTGCCTCAGCCTTCCGCGTGCTGGGATTACAGGTGTGTGCCGCTGTGTCTGGCTGGCTCTTGCCTCTTTTGAGAAAGGTGGCACAAGAGTCCTCACGAGATTTTTGCCAGGGCCTTCACTGCCTGAGACAGGCGCCATAAGGAGAAGCAAGGCGGGAACTTGTCACCCTCCGGGGCTGTTTGGGACACTTCTATGAGGGACAGGGAAAGTGGTCCTTGGGGTCCCCAGGGGCCTACAGGCAGGTGCCATGCCAAAGGCTTTCCATTCAACCACTTATACTCCTTCCAAACCCCATGAATCAGAGATGACTTTCCTTCCTATTTTACAGCCTAGGAAACTTGAGACACAGAGAGGTAAGCTGCCCCCACAGCCACACATCATCGGCAGCACCCTCATCAAGAATTGTGCTCTTGGCTCTCTTCCAAGCAAGCTGTGGTTGTAAGGCAGGTGCCTTCGTCTCTCTGGGTGTGCAGTTCCCACCTCTAGGACGCTAATCCCAGGGATCTGGTGTGCACATCGCGAAGGGGAAGTGTGAGCAGCCCTGGGCAGCCGAGTGTTTGAAGTCCTGGAGGCCTCCGCATAGCTGGGGGTGGTGGGCGGCTCCTTGCCCAGGAGGTGTGGCTTCTGCTCTGACCCACTTCCCAGGCTCTCCTCCCCTTCCCAACCCTGTGGGGAGCCCACAGCTGAGGCCCTGCCGTTGGCCCACGGATGGGAGTTCAGGGACGGGAGAGAAGCCAGCACCTGGCCGATCACAGCAGATCCCATCTTGCAGCAAGCAGGGGCGGGGGAGGAGGAGCTGGCTTTCCTGTTCACCAACAACAGCACTGAGCCAAGAACTGGTCTTGAAGCTGGAAAAGGGCCCACTTTCCCCAGGGGCTCGCTGCCCACTCCCAGTGACACTCTGTCCCATAGGACTGGCACCATGGTGTCACTGATCCTGCTCAGAGCACCGGCTGAATGAATGAATGAATGAATGCAGATCCTGCAGGCACAGCAGGGTATGGAGGCAGCAGTCCCAGGCCCCGTGGGTCCCTCCCCTGCCCCTGGGTCTTCTCAGCTGACCTCAGGAAGAGGACAGTAGAGGAGCTTGACAGTAGGAAGAAAGCTCTAGGGTCCCAGCAAGAGTCAAGCCAGGGCACCTGTCAACACACCCGGGCGGGTCTGTTCATCTCTACTCCTGCCTCAGCCCTCCAAGGTGGCCACAGGGAGGTGGGTGAGCTATCACCAGCTCTGGCCAGCCCAGAGCAGGCCCGCACAGGCTGGGTGGCACGGGGATTGTGGGTAGTGGCGTAGCCCTCCAGCCCTCTGGGAAACCAAGAGCACAGCTGCAAGGGCCCTCACCCAAGCTCATATAACTTGCAAGGTGAAGCCAGGTGTGGTGGCGCAAGCCTGTGATCCCAGCACTTGGGAGGTTGAGGCAGGAAGATCACTGAGAGTTAGAGGGCAGCGCGGGCTACTTAGTGAGTTCAAGGACAGCCTAGAGTACAGGCTAGAATACATAGCGAGGTCCTGTCTCAAAAAGAAACAAAAACAACCTGAAACTCACAAGGGGGAGAAGCTGGGAAGGAGCAGGTCTATACATTTTCGCAGCCAGCCCACGGAAAGTGAATATGAGGATTCTTATTTAAAATGAGGCTCAGGGCTCCGTGGCAGAGCTTGCC
This sequence comes from Hystrix cristata, assembly GCA_004026905.1. NCBI lineage: Eukaryota > Metazoa > Chordata > Mammalia > Rodentia > Hystricidae > Hystrix > Hystrix cristata. Next base: position 8,984 of record PVJO010005672.1, on the reverse strand, counting down.
CAGCACGCACAAGGCTGTGGGTTTGATCCCTACTGCTGCAGAAAAAAGAAAAGGAGGCTCCAAGAGAGACTGAGTAACACGCACAAACATCACACAGCTACGTGTGAACAAGACAGGACAGGAAGCTGGTGTGAGCTCACAGGGCCGGAGTCAAAGCCATCTGGGGCCTCTTGCTTCCTGCAGAAGCCCCTGCTTCCTGCCCATGACCTGGCAGCGGACCAGGGCGTCTGCCTCTACTTCACTGAGGCTCCCCCGCGGACGAGCGGCCGTCCTCTGCCAGGCTGCGGTGGGTGTGTTTGTGCAAATCTGCATGGTCTTGGCCTGGAGTCTAGGGGCCGCTTTCCTCGTTCTTTGTTTATTTCTATTTTTGCAGTGCTGGGGATGCCCTGTCACTGAGCTGCACCCCAGTCCTCTTCCCGTTCTTCCCTCTCCCTCGCCTGGGTGCTGCCCTGGCTGCCGGCTGGGGCTGCGAGCGGAGAGCTAGCGGAGGGAGAGAGACGCAGGGTCTGCGGGCGCTCTGGGCAGCAGAGGACACAGGGCTCCTCTGCGGCGGGGGGTTTGTACTGTGACACCCGGCCCGGGGTGGGGACCCTGGAGGGCGCGGCCCTGGGGTCCGGGGCTGACAGGCTTGCTCGGGAGCTGAGGGAGGCCAGGCGAGGGCCAGTCTCACCCGCCCCATTCATTCGGTCGAGAGGGCCACTAGTGGCCCGGAGCCCAGGACGCGGCTCCCCGGCCCGGACAGCCGTCACTCGGCGACCCAATTCGGGGGGCGGGCGGGCTCAGGGCGGCAGGAGGGGCCCCCCGAAGGGAGGCGCCGGCCAGGGCGCCCGCCCCGAGCTCGCGGTGGGGGTGTCGCGCCCCCTCCCGGGACCCCGCGGGGACTCACCTGCGCTCATGGCGGCTCCGCGCGCTCATCGCCGGCCCGGCGTGCGCGAGGCCCCTGCGGGGCGCGGTCCGGCGGCGGGGCGCGGGGCGCGGGGTGCGGGGCGGACGCCGACACCTGCTCTGCCGGCGCTCTCCGAGGCTGCCGCAGTCGCTGTGCCGCCCGAGCCCCGCCTGTCGCCGCGGTCACGTCCTCCGCCCGCCGCGCCGCGCATGCCGGGACTTGTAGTCCAGCCCCGTCCGCCCGCGGCACAGGGGCGGGCGGGGAGACGCATGGGACTGCACCAGACAGGCCACAGTACCCGCAGCGGCCGGGGACTGCGGGTGTGCTAAGCCGGGCGTGGTGCGCACGCCTGCAGTCCCAGCACTCTGGGAGGCCGAGGCAGGAGGGTTGTGAGCTCAGTCCTCAGCCTGGGCAATTTACCTAGACCCTTAAAAAAAAAAAAGGAAACAGCGTATGGGAGGTGATGGGAATGAAAGAAAAGAGGAAGTAAGAAATGATTAAGATTCGCTATGTGTATGTACAGTACCAATTCCCAAATTATGTAATTTTTATGTACTACAAGCATATACGTAAAAAAAAAAAAGACTATGCACTCTGGTTCATGCCGAACTCTGTTTCTTGCAGGGTGTGTGAAGGTAGGAGAGCTACTTAACCTCTCCGGGCCTCCGTTCCTAAGCTGTAGGATGGTGAGGCCAGCAGTGCCTGCTTATTGTGGGCCCACAGGAGAGTGTGGAGGTGAAGTCCTTGGGACACTGCCTGGCACGGCTGGGTAAAGGTGGAAGAAGACGCGCCTGCCCCCTTGGCGACACAGACACCGCATCGCAGGGACGGGCTCTCTGATGTACAGCAGGCCTGGAGAAGCCAGAGATGGTGGCAGCAGAACCGAGCCTTGAAGGCTCATGGTGTGACAGGAAGACACGACTGCATAGGTGGGGTTATGGAGATCCCTCAAAGGCAGCGGAGAAAGCTGAGTATGGTGTTGCAGGCCTAATCCCAGCACTGTGGGAGGCCAAGGCAGGAGGATCTTGTAGAGATAGGCGCCCACATAGGTAGGGGAAAAAGTAGGGCAAAGGCCTCATTGAGCTGTATTAGAAATTAATAGACAATTTTGCTGGGCACGGTGGTGCACACTTGTAATCCCAGCACTTCGGAGGTAGAGGCAGGAGGATCTCCTGGGAGTTCAAGGCCAGCCTGGACTACATAGTGAGACCCTGTCTTCAACTGCTCCCCCAAAAAAGAAAAAAAAATTAATAGACCACTTTGAACACTGCAGCCAGACTCAGAAGGCAAAGGCAGCTAAACTCAAGCAATTAGGAAAATAAAGGCAAAAAAACTAGCTCTTAGAAGGTCTTAGGTAATGTGATTAACATAAGAATCGCAAATTTCCCCTTTACTTAATCTTTAAATCTAAGTAACCTGTCTTTAAGGCTCCCACCCAATATTTTACCCTCCACCAAAGGACAAAGAAAGGTCACCTGGCTAGAAGAAATCCAAGATTAAAATGAAAAATGGGGAGCTGGGGATTTAGCTTAGTGGTTAGAGTGCTTGCTTAGTAAGCACAAGGCCCTGAGCTCGATCCCCAGCACCAAAAACAAACAACAATAACAAACACACTGGGACCTGCTTTTTCCAGCAAAGCAGAGGTTTGCAGCTCACGCCTGGGTGTTATGATCTCAAGTGTGAACCCACCCTGGGCAATTTAGCAATTTAATGAGGCCCCCCCCCGTCTCAAAATTAAAACTGGCCTGGGGATGCAGTTCAGTGGGGACCTGGGTTCAGTCAACCCTAACCCTAACCCTAGACTGAAAAAAAAAAAAAAAAGAAAAACAAAAAGAAAAAGCCCTGGAGATGTCATACTTGTATGCACATTTATCTCACTTTCCACAGAGATGGGCACAGTGTCCAGGACGCCGGGTCAATGTCCTCTGGACAAGGAGCTCCAGCAGAAGGGGTGTGCCAGCGAGACCCCGAGAAAATTCATGTTGGAGCCCAGGATGGCTTTGGGCCTGACCGTCAATCATTTGTCCAATATGATTTACAGAGCAGCAGGCACTGGTTGAGAAGCCGGGCAGGTGGAGGCGAGCCACACAGATGTGACCCTGTCCCCACAGAGCCCACTGTCCACTGGGAAGCGGCCCAAGGGAAGCAAAGGAAGATTCCAGCTATAATCAGTTGTGGAAAGTGCTGGAAGTGTGCGGGGCTGTGACGGGATGTGACAGTGGGAGACAGCCGCTAGCGGGCAGGGTGGGGGGACAGCAGAAAGGCCTTGGTGGGTCCTGACATTGGATTCTGGGATGCATGGACTTGCCGGTGGGGGGCTGGGGGCACAGGGATGTGTGTATCACAGATGAGCCCAAGGGTTTGACCTGAGAAGCTGGGGTACAGTGAAGCCACCCTTGGGCGGGGCAGGATGGCGGCTGCTCTTGTCCACCCCCTGGGCGCAGTGCTGGCTTCGCTAGGTCAGGTGATAAAACTCCTGGTGAGGACAGGCTGCTTAGATTCGCAGAGCAGGGTGCCCATGTCCTTCCCTGGGGCTTAGCCTGATGCCCTGCAAGCCCCTTACCCTGGGAACCCAGATGCCCAGGCCAGCAGGAGGTCTGACTTTGAGGATGACCTTGCCAAGAGGCAGGGCTGGACAGTGGAAAGGGGCGTGAGGGAGACCTGGTGTGCCAGTTGTCTTCCGGCTGTGTGAGCTTTAAAGAGTCACTTTCCCTCTCTGAGTCACTTCTCCAAGGAAAAAGGAAGCGGTCAAGAGGATGAAATGAATTGACAGATGCTTGGGGAAAGCCAGTTGCTTCCTTTCTGCCACTGGTCAGAAGCATCCTAAAAGCAGGGATGTGGGGACCATGTTGCAAGATCGCTCCTCTCCCCACACTGTATTGCAAATGAGGCTTGACGTTGTTAAAGAGACTCCGTCCCCAGCTGTCCGGGAAAGAGCCACACATGCCTCTAGACAGTCTCCACCATGGGACAGGAGGCTGGAGGAAGCCTCCTCCCAGCCGCGGAGGATGCGGCGGCCCTGCCAGCTGCCTGGGTTTCCTCTGGGGAAGTGGCTGTCCCCGTGAGGTTGTCCAGGCGGTCTGTGGCCCGGGCTCTCCTCCCAGATAACTGGGACTGCAGTTTCCAGCCACCTGTGGCCAGCACCACTGAAACAGCTTCCTTCCGGGGATGCTGCCCTCTGGGGACCGCGTGGAGGAAGTTGGACGCCCGGGCCAAGTGCGAGGGCCGAGCAGTCACTGTGTGGGCCAGTTCATGCCACAGCATTGTCTTACTTCTCCATTTCTTGAGTTTCACTAGATTTTTGCAACAAAAGGGGATTTTTTCCTCCTCTAGTAACAAACCCCACGGGAAGATGATGACTGTCTAGACGCGCAGTGAAGTGGAGTTGCAGCAATTTGTCCTGTAGTTATCCTGGAGCAAGGAAAGGGTGGGGCCGGAAGAGAATTTGAGCCGCGGGACCTCCCTAGGCCTAGAGCAAGGAGAAATGGACATGCTTAGCCTGGAACAGAAAAACCAAACTCTGAAATGGCCAGTTGTGTCAGCGAAGGGGAAGCAAAAAGAAGCAAGACGCATCATATACATGTAATCATCACGTACTGCAAACCCGTACTAGTGAAAAAGAAATATACAAAACTGGCAACCCCAGAGGGGAGAGATTTAGTCACCTTTATAGACCTCTAAGCAATCAGAGACCTTTCACACAGTAGGTGTTTTTTTTTTTAATTTATCATTTTTATTTTTGGCTGGGTTTGGTGGCGCATGCCTGTAATCCCAGCACTCAGAAGGCTGAGGCAGGAGGATCGCCACAAGTTTGAGGCCAGCCTGTGCTACCTAGGGAGTTCAAAGCCAGCCTGAACATAGTGAGATCCTGTCTCAAAAAAAAAAAAAGATAATTTTAATTTTTGGTGGTAGTAGGGATCGAACACAGGGAACAATGAGCTATATCCCAGCCATTTAAAAAATTTTGAGGCACAGTCTTGCTAAGGTGCCCATGCTGGCCTTGGGTTTATGGTTATGGGTAAGCACTGTGGTGCCTGGCCTTTTATATTTATTCTTATTTAGATTTCAGCTGCGATTCTGAGAAGTGAGTGCTGTTAATTCCCATTTTACGGGCAACAAGAAAGAGGCACAGAGGGTCTACAATTTGCCCAAAGACCCAGTGAAACTAGAAACATTTTACATTGTTGTTTTGTAAATGGAGACTCCTGGTCTGGACATACAAGGGGCATAAAGGACAAAACCCTGATCTCTTCTCAGATTTGCCCTTTTATTAGAAAAGAAGGAGTAAAAATAATCTAGATGTGATGGGTATATGTATCAGTTCTCTAAGATGAATTTAATTATTATGTGACACAAATATATAGTAATTAACAAACGCTTTGCGAGACTAGGCATGGTGGCACAGGCCAGTAATCCCAGCACTTGGGAAGCTGAGGCAGGAGACTTGCATTTGAAGCCAGCGTGGGTTATTTAAGAAGATCCTAAAAACAAAAAACAAACAAAAGTCTTTATGACGCTGAAGTAAAACATTTGCTTCCAATTTTATGAAACATTAAATAGAAGCAAATTAAACTGTCAGTGGAAAAATAAACTGCCAGGAGATAATGTTCAAATTCCAATGGGGTGAGAGAGACGGTGGCCCACAAGGCACCTAATGGGGCCGATCTGAAGCTTCTTATCAGCAGGTGGCCTGAATTCATCTTTACAGCCAGGAAGTTACCCAGGAGAAAATCTTGTCTCCCCACAGATCTGGAGGTCAGAGGCAAATTCAAGTTAGCTGTGACTCCAGGGAAGGTGACCTTGGTGGCTGACAGAAATCCAGTAGGTTTGAGCTGTCGGATCAGACACCCTTCCACACTTCTTCGGTGCTGCCTGGGGTGGTTTCAATTCTGACCTGTCTGTGTGCTGTGAGGCTCACTTGCTCTCTAGATTTTTCTTACATTCTTTTTTTTGGGGGGGGTGCTGGGGATCTAACCCAGGTTCTTGTGCTTGCAAGGCAAGCACTGTAACTACTGAGCTAAATCCCCACCCCTTTCTTTTATTCTTTAATGGTGCTGGGGATCGAACCTGGGACCGTGTGTGTGCTAAGCATGTGCTCTACCACTGAGTGACACCACCAGCTCTCTAATAATTCAGTGTTCCTTTTTTTTTTCTTTGAGACACGGGCTTGCTATGAATTTGGTGTCAAATTCAGGATCCTCTTGCCTCAGCCTCCAAGCTGGGGTTACAGCATGTGTCTTAGTTACTTTTCTCTCGTTGCTGAGAGAAAATACCTGGTACCCAAAGTTAGGGGAAGAAAAGGTTTATTTAGCTCACAGTTTGTAGAGGTTTCAGTCCACAATCAGCTGGGTCCATGGCAGACAGGCAGAAGGCAGCGAGGTAAGCAAGTGGGTAACCAGCTTCTTCCTGACCCTTATTTCTTATTTTAGCCTTAGTCCAAGCTGCCAGGATCAGGGTGGTGCTAAACCAGTCAGTGGACTGATTTAGTAATCACATGCCCTTAATCCCAGCATCACACACTCTAGATCTAGCCACCTCTTACCGAGTGAGGCTTTGGGAGGACATTTAGGCACAAACCACAACAGCATGTGGCACCACATCCAGCTTCAGTGGTTCTTAATTCGCGACCTTGCCTCCTAGACAGCAGGAAATAAAATCTTGTTGCCCTGTATCCTCAGTACCTCAGTTCCTACAATGCCTGAGACAAATGCTGGTTGAATGAATATCTACTCCCTTGCCTTCTCTGGGGCTGGGATCTGAACTCGGGGCCTTTGCACTGAGCTACATCCCCAGAGTTCTTATAATTTTTTGGTTTTGTTTTGTTTTTTTGTTTTTGTTTTTTTGGTGGTGCCGGGGATCGAACTCAGGGCCTTGTGCTTGCAAGGCAAGCACTCTAATCACTGAGCTAAATCCCCAGCCCGAGTTCTTATAATTTTTTAATACAGACATGCTTCGTTTAATGACTGACCTGCCGTGAGGTCATTAAATGAATTGATCGTTAAATGAGGAATTGTATATAGTACGTACATTGCAAAATTCAGGACAAAGAATGGTCAAAGGAAACTCCAACTTGATGATTTTGCTTTTATTTGCATACCTCTTACATGTAATGTATCACAGAACATAAAACTATAGTATTGTACCGTATAGTACAGTCAGCAAAAATGACAGTACCGTACCCTGAAAGAAGCCACCAAAGGCCACACTCCCACTCACGTTCCTGCGCCGTAAGCCTGAGCAGTGGGTGCTAAGTCCAAATAGCCATTAAACGGGTAGGTCATTAAATGAGAACTATCTGTATTTTTGAGACAGATCTCAAAGTTGCTGAATTGCCCAGGCAGCACTCAAACTCGCAAGCCTCCTGCCTCAGCCCCCCAGAGTGCTGGGATTACAGTGTGCACTGCCACGTCTGGCTAATATGGTGCCTTTTTGGGGGGGGTGCTGGGGATCGAACTCAGGGACTTGGGCTTGCCGAGCAAGTGCTCTACCACTGAGCTAAATCCCCAACCCTAATATGGTGCCTTTTAAAAGTCAGAAATGCTCTTACAATCATTCTCTGTGATTCATTTTCTTAGCCGCTTGCCTCAGGACGGAAGAAGTCTATGTTTCTGAGTTTCTGGGATGATCTAGTCCTCCACTGTATTTTATTTACTGTTTTGAGAGTGTGTCTGGAGGTTTTAGGAGGGGAGCGCGACTACTCATACACTGTTGACGGAGGGAACTGTCCTCCTCTTTCGGGGGTGGTTGTCCTCTTCGACTCAGTGGGATACTTCGGGAGGGACATGTGTGGAGAAGTGAGGGAGGAAGGGGACACCTGCCTAGTCACCCAGATTAGCCGAATCAACCCTGGTGGTCAACGGGGTGACAGATATCGCAGCCAGATTGCCCTCACAACCTGTTCGTTGAGACAGCATCTCACTACGTAGTTCAGGCTGGGCTTGGAGTCACTATGTAGCCCAGGTTGGCCTTGAACTCATGGTGATTCTCCTGCTTCAGCCTCCTGAGTACTGAGATTACAGACGTACACCACCACACCTGGCATATTCTTAAGAACAGAACAGGGAAACAATGTGTGGTGGGAACAATTCTAGCACTCAGAGGCTGAGGCAGGAGGATCACAAGGTTGAGTCCAGCCCTGGCAATTTAGTGAGATCCTGTCTCAAAATAAAAAGTACAAGGAAAAGGCTGGGGATGTAGCTCAGCAGGAAAGCCCTGGGTTCAATTCCCATCACTACAACAAAAGGATAAAATAGGGGCCATATGAATGTGCATTAGCAAGTGTTAAATTGTTACTGAAATGCCAGGGTCGTGTCCCAAGAAAGGGATGGAAGTAGAAGACACAAAGGCAAGGAAGCAAAGCTCTCGCTGGCCAGGAGGGGTTCCGAGCAGGCCACCCATGAGGGCTCTGTCCAGGGCAGCGTCTGCGGCAGGTGCGCCGCGGCAGGCACGCACAGCCCTCTCTGCATGGGTCAAGTTGCCCCAGCAACTGAGCATCAGATAACAGCTGTTTTTTCTAAACCAAAACCTCAGCATTCTGGTTTAATTGCAGTGCTAGCACTTTGCAGTAAGTAAGTGGGTTCTGGGTTGCAGTTCGGGTGCTTGTCTCGGAAAGGTTCGCCATCACTGGTCTAGGGATTTTTAAGGGGTCGAGAAGGGATCTCGGGTGCCCTGCAGGAGACTACATGCTTTCTGGGGCGAATCCCCTCAGTGTCCTTGCAGGGCCCACAGGCCCTTGAGCAAATGGCCTGCCCTGACAGCCCAAGGACACCTGACAGGTGTTTCTGTAAGATCCCTGGAGGCTGGTGGCACAGCGGACTCCATTTTGGGGCCCATCCTTACTGCCTAGTAGGATCTTCACTTCTGTCTCACTGATTCCTGTTAGGAAATGATAAAGGTGGTTTTGTTTAATGATTTTTTTTGTGTGTTTATGTATCTGAGGCTGGTTTTGAACTGGCAATTCTCCTGCCTCAACCTCCCAAGTGCTGGACAATTACAGGTAATTGAAGCCAACCATGCCTGGCTTTAATGATCTTTTTTTTTTTTTTTTTTTTGGTTCCGGGGATCGAACTCGGGCCCTTGTGCTTGCAAGGCAAGCACT
>PVJO010005671.1:57191-96206 GCA_004026905.1 Hystrix cristata | reverse complement strand
AAAAAAAAAAAAAAAAAAAAAAAAAGATTCCTCTGAAGTTACCAAATGCCCCCCTAAGTGAAAGACAGTAGGAAGGAACTTACTCAGCAAATTCTGTGACTTCCGTTTACTGTAAAATGATGGCCCTTAACCAGGGGCACAGCAGACGAGTGGCAATGTCTGGAATCATTTTGGGCCCTAGAAAGGTGCCACTGGCCTCCAGCGGGTACAGGTCGCAGATGCGGATAGTGCTAAGCACCCCACAACACACAGAACAGTCCCACAACAGATTTATCCAAACTAAAATGTCAGCAGTGCCAAGGGAGAGAAATTTTGCTAGGAGATGAACTAGAATGAGTGGAAAAGAACTTCTTCCCCACAGCCTATTTAATCGCCAACCTCTCTCTCTGTTAAGACTGTTGGCAAAAAGGTAAATCAAATCTGACAGGAACAAGGCAGTGGTCTGCACTGAGCTAGCCTAGTGTGCTTCTCTCTCTCTCTCCCAATCAACCTCAGAAAGGGGCTCCACACATCCCCAGGTCACGTGCTAAATGCAGCCCTAGAAACCAAAGTACTTGTCCTTACATGAAAAAGCAAGCGCTCCCAGGCAACACTGCATCCCTGCACTTTTTAGTAAAGACAGTTTGTGCTTCCATATTACTAGAAGCTCTAAAATATGTCACATTTCTGTGTCTCCAAATGCCCTAAGCGAAACTCCATTTTCTTCCAAGTCTCTTTCTATAAAGCATGACATTATGTGCCAAAGGCAACAGTCCAGGAACTAAACAGGGAGCTGTTTCTTGGACCTCAACTGCATCCTCTGGACAAGCTTAATTTGTACACTAAAATACCCTTGTCTACTGTCATGGAAATTTTTTAACACAAAAGAAGCAGTAGAAATGAGCCAAAGTGGTAATAAGTTGAAGTCTGAGAAATGTAGCCATAGAATCAACATGAGAAATTAAAAATAACTTAAAAGAAAGATGTTTTGGGCCGGGGATTGAGCTCAGTGGTTAGAGTGCTTGCCTTGCAAGCACAAGGCCCTGAGTTCAATCCCCGGTATCAAAAAAAAAAAAAAAAGATTTTTTTTTTTTGGGGGGAGCAAATAGCAAAAGAGGCTGAGAAATGGAAAAAGACATTCTGACCTTACTGGCCCCATAAGGATGTAGCTGCACAGCAAATAAATGAATACCAGGGTGTGCACAGAAGGGTCACGCCAGAAAAGCCTGGAAAGGGACGTTCGGAAAAAATAGTCCGTGTTCTTGAAATCCTGAACACTACCTCCACGTTACTCTAGTTCTAGTTTTCTCTTTTGCTCTGAGTTCATGTATGGATCAAAGACATAAAGAACGACAAGCACAGAATCTCAATGCTTGAACCCAGGGGATTATTTGGGGGGGCTCTTATTTCCTATTATCTTTTATTTTGCACTTTATTTACATATTGAGTTTTTCACGTAAAACAAACCATGCAATATGATCTGACTCAGGGCCTTGTGCTTTCTAGGCAAGTGCTCTACCACTTGAGCTAAATCCACAACCCCCCAGAGGATTATTCTGAACTAGGAAGCATAAAGTACCTCTGGCAGGTCTTACTGTTATTTTATGGTACTTTACACTTCTATCATCTATAAAGCCGCACCAAGGACAATAGTTCAACATACGTGAGGATTTGGTTCCATAGTGACTCTTGAATAAGTGTAAGGAAGTTCTCCGTACCATGCTGTAAGTCTTGGTTGCAGATAAGTTATATCTAAGAAAGAAAAACAGGGCTCTTGAGACAGTGTGGTGCTCCTTAAGATGTACCTACTGTGAGCCAACTCTGCCTTGCAGCGTGCAAGAAGCCAAGAGAAATACAAAGGAAGAGGAAGGACAGGTGCTCTGGTTTCTATCCGGATGTCCCCCGGCAGGGCTTTTGAAAGTGGCTGGGTTACAGGCGTTATGGCTACACGTGCTGTTAGGAGCTGGGCCTGTTTGGAGGAGGTGTCGCTGGCAGCGTGACCCGGAAAAGGGATCTCCCCCGCTGGCTCCTCGCTTTACTCCCTACTTCCTGGACGCCAGGCCATGAGCAGCACTCCTCCGCCTAGGCCCTTCCTCCATGATGCTGGCCACGCAGAGGCTGAAGCTTCTGGAACATGAGCCTTAAGTGTCCAGTGGTATCTATGGCTCAGCAACGAGGGAAGTGACTACGACAATGACTCTGCCCCAAGGTCCCACCTCCACAGAGGACGCAGGTGAGGGCTGCCAGAACGGTTAAAGACCCTACGGAAGAAAACAACAGGCAGAGACAGCCTCTCGGATGAGAGCGTGTGTGACTTGTTTGTTTCATTTATAGAGGTCTCGAAAAGCAAGATATGGAGCCTGGGCCCCTGCAGGCAGGAATCTGCGGCACTGACATCCACGCGAAGAACATGACAAATCATTTGCCCATGTGCCCAACACCGTACAAGTCCTTTTGATTCCAAATGCAGGAAGGAGTGTTCTGACCAACTGTGGCATGGAGCTGACTTTAGTCAGAAGTTTTTGATGTCTAAATTTACTTAGGGAGTTACCCATAGATCTGCTATTTTTCCCTCAACCAGCCAGAGTGACAGAACAATAATGATAAAAAGAGGGCTGGGGATTTAGCTCAGTGGTTAGAGTGCTTGCCTAGCAAGCAAGAGGTCCTGAGTTCAACCCCCAGCACAAAAAAAAATAAAAAGAGATAAAAAGCAGGGATGAGGATGCAGCTCAGGGCTACAGTGCACACCTTAGCATCCAAGGCCCTGGGTTCAAGCCCCAGAACCAGAAAAGAAAAAAAAAAGCAGCTAACATTCATTGAAGGCTTGCTATATACTAGGTATTTGGTTAAGCACTCATCATGCATTACCTCATTTAATTAATACAGCAACCTTAAAAGACCAGTATTTATTAGGTCAGTTTTAAAGGTAAGAAAATCAAGAATTAGAGCACTAACTCAATTATAATGTGCTTAAAAATTAACAATTACTTTGAACGAGAGAACAAGCAAACAACGTAACCAAGAGCCCTACTGTGGAAACTCCTGGGAGTTGGGAAGTTTCCCTGAAAAAGCTGATTCTTACTCTGATGATTAACAAAAATGAAGCCAATATACACTGTGCCTCTTTTTTTACAGAAAACAGGCCAGGGAGGAAATTCTAGCCTGGAGCCCAGTCGCCCCCCTGTGGCCATCTGTGGTACACCAGGGCACTGCTGGCTTGCAGACCTACAGAGGGAGGAGGAGCAGGATCCAAGGCAAGCAATAAACTGTTTCACCTTTACAAGCTCAGGAGAGTAGAGACTGAAACTAAAGAAGAGCAGACTCTTCTGATGAAAGTAAAATGTGAATCAGGTCAGCCAAAAGGGCTGCAAAAGAATATATGCCAAATAGGATCAGAAAGAAGAATGTTCTGGAAGCTTCCAGAAATGGGAAGCTGGCACCGCTGGAAGTGGCACAGCCAGTAAGTAACACAAAGGAAGTTGAGTCTGTCAGCCACCATGCAGCCACCCCAGCTTCATCTGGGCCCTTGAGGTCTCACCTCTCCATGCCAGCCAGGCCTCCCCCATCTCGTGGCCTTCCCCTGTCTGTTTCTTCTGCCTGGAAGGCTCTTCCTGCCTCCTGTGCCTGGCTACCTCCTGCTCCTCCTCGGGGCCTCAGGTTGAATCTCTGTTACGGCCGTGTGGTGAGCACACGCAGTGGTAACAAGGCATTCCGAAAGGGAGTCCAGGCAGCAACCACTGCAGCCTCCACAATTCCTTACCCTCTCTGCTGCCCATCCTCTGCTTCCAGGGGACATCCCGACACAGCTGTTCCAACACCCGGTCGGCTTCCTCCGAGTCAACAAAGCCAGGATACAAACGCACCCTTGATGTAGAAAAAAATATTACTGACTAAAGAACAAGGAGGCGATGGGTCAGACCAGTGATGGCGCAGCTTTTAGAGCTTTCAACAATAACAAACAGCCGGCTGTGGCACGTGTGCTGTAGGTTCACCACCACTAGGTTAGACTCTACCCCTCAGCAGAATTTGTTCACCTGGATCCCCCCTCTAATGGGCCAACGAAATCATCTTTCCACCTCCCAACAGAGCCTAACATCACCTAGGTCATAATGGCCCAGGTATAAATTAAAGTCCTTCCATGTGAAGACAAAGAGGCAAGGCGGCTAAGGGGCACATGAGAGTTTTACATACTATGGTTCAAAACCTTCTCAAGACCATGAATAGTACCAAGCGATCCTACCAAGAACTTCAGGAGCAGAAATTACTAGCAGGGCTGAGCTGTGAAATGTTGGGCAAGTCACTTAACTTCCCTGAACTTGAGTTCTTCTCATCTATAACCTAAAGATGACACCTATCTCCTAAGGTACTTGAAGAATAAACAGAATAATAAAAAATAAAATTTTAAACAATTAGTAGTCTTTCAAGACTGTGCCAATTCTAGAGAAAGATCATTATGAAGAACCCTCACTGAATACATTGCTTACTTCAACAATGCCAATTCATCTCAAATCGCTCTGGGTATCTTTAAGACGTGCTCTGAAAACCCAGAGGACATTCTCTAGGGCAGCCTAGGTGTCTGTGAAGATGTACCTGATTTTCTGAAAGGGCCAAGGCGCTCTTGAAGTCACGCTTAGTTAACCACGAGCTGTGACCAGAACAGTGCAGCTGGGCTCGTGCAGTTGCTAACCTTGCTTTAAAGGGAGGCTCCAAGAAGGGGCACAGCAATGGCAGTGCCAGTAACCTTTATGAAGCCTTACAAGTACTACAGGGGGCTGAGGCAAGAGGGTCACAAGTTCAAGCCCAGTATGGGCAATTAAGTGACTCAGTGAGACCCGTATCAAAACAAAACAACAACAAAAGTGTGTGTGTCGGGGAGATGAAGCTCAGTGCAAAGGCCCTGGGTTCAAGCCCCAAGGCTCCCCACACCCAAAAAGGGCTTTGCAAGTGCAGTGCAAGCTTGTTTGAAGCATTAGATTTACATGTGTTAAGTTTTAATATATTTGTCTTAAATGTCTCATTCTAGTGACAAATAGTATACCTGTCTATTAAGGTAAGGTTTTAAAAATAATGGCAAATGCCTAATATATGCTTTAACTTTATTGAACTCTGCCTAATGTAGAACTACAATACCACTATGTAATTGGTATATGTAATTCACAAAATGCAACATAATAATAATGTAATGCAGCACTCAGAGTGTAGAAGCTGAGGACAGACCCAACTCTAATATTAAGTTACTAGGCTCACTAGGATAAAGGACTCGATCTCTCCAGGCCTCACTGGAGAGAGGACCTGAGAAACTAGGGTAGTAGTAGTTACTATATCTGACAGAGAGGCTGGGAAAATTATTTGATGCTAGAAAGACATTACCAAATTCTTATTCTGTAAGAATTTAAAGAGAAGATATTACCTATTTCAAACAAGAGAGTAGCCTAACTTGATGACAGTTATAGTCACCTTGTGGGGAGGATTCACTTACCTAGAGATGCCTGTAGGTGACAGGCTGATTTCATACATGCCCGCCCTGCTAAAGAAACAGAGGGAAGAGACTTGTTAGTATGAGACCAAACAAGACCCTGCGCCCCATGGAAGGGCTCTCCTTTTGATCCCCAAGTCCTGGCTCACTAAGGTCCCTTAATATGTATGAGCCCGGCGAGGGGAGTGTACCCCACCTTCTATCTCTGCGGCAGGTAGTGAGACAGGCCACTGGCAACAGAACCCTGCGAGGGTCAGAGCATGGAGACAAAAATTAGATAAAATGAACTCTGATTCTATCCCTTTATGTTTCACTTGTAATTTAGGCTGGTATGATCCAGCAATCTGTCACACAAAGGGGTGTAAACTAGAGAGAGAAGGATGCCTCCTCTTCGGAGAGTTTGGAATAGAGGACACTACCAGGTAGCAAGCATACCTCAGCCTCTGAGCTTCTGCTGCTTTCAAAGACACGCATCTAATGAGCATCCTCTGAGTGAAATCCTTTAACGGCTCCACGTGGTTGTGGTCAAAGTCCTCAGGCTCTAGCTCCCTCTTCTGCCAGCTCCCACAGGCCCACCAGCCCCCCATAACAATCAAGTACTTGGAATCCTCTCACTGCTCCACTGTGCTCCAATCCCACACCTGCGGGAGTGCCCCCGCCACTCAGCAGCCCCAGCCCAGCCTGGCTCCAGCTTTGGCACATGGGAAATTCTAATACGCTGTTCGAAAATCTCACTCAGTATCACCTCTAAACCTCTCCTGACCTTTCATTCATGCAAGTGATGCTACCTGTCTCATCCTGTGTGTGCGAGTAGTTCAGTGTACTACTTTATGATATACAAAACTACAATACAATTTGTCTAACCATCTATTTCATCTACTAGACTGCAAGCCCCCTGGGAGCAAGAAAAAGGTTATTATTGTTTCCCAGTGCTGCACATTGTAGATGGGAAAGTACATCTTACTCAATTTAATCAAGGTGAAAAAGTACTGCAGATAAGCAAGGTGTAAGGTCCCTGATGAGAAAAGCAACACAGACCACACAGGGCCAGCTAGCCAGACAGCGTGTCAGACCTTCTCAGCTGGGCTCTGAGGTAGATGTGTGAGACGTAGGCACACTTATATATACTGTAAGTATAAATTTCTACATGGCTCTCCGTAGTTTCTCAGAGAACGAGTACAACATTTTAATGTAATATATTTTGGCCCACACTTAGAAAATGGCTCACTTTAACTACGGAACACATTTCTGGGTATTAAAAAAAATCTAGCACAGCTAACTTTAGATAATCACGATTAACCCTAGGGTAAACGGCAATGGATTTTTGCCATTTTTCTCCTGATCTAGCAACTCCAAATTGCCCACTTTTTTCTCCATTCTGAATATTCCTCTGTAAGGGGTTTCATGGTTTTGTTTACTTTATCACCAACAGAGGCACTACCACACTGGTATTTCTAAAATAATCAAAGACTATTAGAACTAGCCTGGTCCAGAAGTGCTTATAAAACCCAAATCCCTACTTTGAAGACAAGAATCCTGAAATTCAGAGAAATGGAAGGAACTTTCCTGAGGACTAGCTGTATAGCTAGCTAGTGGCAAAGTCAAGACTACGACTCCCTTTGAAAATATACTTGTGCTGGTTTCGAATTCTTCTAATATATAAGCCAACCTACAAAAGAGTCAAACAGCACAACAGACTGCTCATGAGAAAGAATACACCTAATACTAATTTTCCAACATAAAAGGACAATTCTTAAAGACAATTTATTGGTACCAGATGGAAACTGAGGAGCAGGAATTTTTAAAATAAGAAAAGCATCTCTCCTGAATTTTAGATAAGAACATTTTGGACACAGATCAATATAAGAGGAATATTTAGTGTCACTTAAATTGCTCTGAAGCAGTCATGTAGTTTTACTAAACTGGCTGTATGGTCATCTAGACAGCCGGCAGCTGTAATAAGCCTGCTAGAGAAATGTACTTAAAGGCTTCACAGAGAGCCAAGCTGCAGTGACTCAGGAAAATCCGTCTTCAGCCATGGGAGGTTTTCGCTTACTGTCTATAGGCGTCCGTGAAATGGGGCCAGGAAATCTACACCCAAGCCAAAATTTAATGCACAGAGATCTTGTTGTGTTTTTCTATACCATCAGCAAATTCAGAAAGTCTTCTCAAAAGATCAAGTTTAAAGACAGAGCTTGGACTATCCCAGCTGAAAATTAAGACACTTCTTGGGCCATTCTCTTCAGGTGGAAGAATCAGGGTGAGGGAAAGATCTTGGGCAGCAGTGACAGGAAGACAGCAGATTACTTACTCGATCACTCGTGGTTCTGGGGCTCTGCGTTCTACCTGCAAGGAAACAGGCAGATCTGAACTCTGGAATGATTCCTAACCTTTGCAAAGACTGGTTCGCGGTAAATGCTCTCATCTCTGGTCAAAATAAGTCAGGTCTACAACTATGTCTTTTTTATCCAATTTCTCACTACCCTTCTTTCTGCTCTTCTTAGAACAACAGAACTTCACACTTGCTAGCGACAGAAAAAGATAACACAATTAGAATTAAGCAATCCTACTGGCCAGCAGCTCTGGAAAAGCATTCTTTATATAAATGAGAATTTTTTTTTTAAAGATATACTGTAAAATAAAGACTTCTGAGCATTGTTTATGCAGTCATTATTACAGCAGAATGACTGATTGTTTTTAAACTCTTATTCCATACTGTTAAACAGTAAGGACTAGGGATATAGCTTAGTGCTAGAGTGCCTGCCCAGCATTCATAAGGCCCTGGATTCGATCCCCAGAACTACCAAAAAAAGTGAATTTTCTGTTTCTTGTATTTTTCCCCTATGGAAAAAAAGAGCAAAATCAGGCCTTTCGTTAGAACTGAAATTTCTTTCTTTTTTTTTTTTGGAGATAGGGTTTCATTATGTAATTTGGGCTGGCTTCAAACTTGTGGCAATCCTCCTGCCTCAGCCTCCCAAGTGCTGGGATTATAGGCATGTGCCACCATGCCCAGCTAGAACTGAAATTCCAATTCAATTCCAAAGATATCTGCTGTAATAGCACTAAAGACAGCAAGCTTTTGGAACTGCACGAAATCTGATCACTCTTGGAGGCCCTCACCATGGTATAACCTTTAGCCTATACTCATGGCGCAGCTTCCCTGCCCCAAAACAGGAATAATATATGATCAACAGCTGCGGGCAGAATGTGAAGAATCTCTAAACATAAGGATGGAACTGAAATATTTCGTATTTCAATACAATCCTTTTGCTTAGCTATTCATTAGTAAATTTATTCAGGTACTATTTGAGTACCTGCTACATAGAAATAGCCTTTATAAGCTCATCTTTGTTACTGCTGAAGAAGAAACAAGAATTTACCTGCTGGGGTTCTTTGAACACAAACTCTCTGTTATACAGACAATGCTCCTTGTTCCTCCAGGTCCACCCAGGTGCCGGGTGGAGACAGCTCCTGGCAGTGGTAGCTGAAAAAGCACAGGCAGTAGCCTCAGACCAGGGAGAAGTTCGCTCACTCTGTGTGAAATCGGACAGACTTTCCCTTTACTGAGTAAGAGCCAGTAAAGCCTCCTCAGAGACACCCTCCATCACATCTAACAATTAGTGAAGCCAACAGAAGACTCCAAGACACTCTGCAAGGTTTGAGGCTACTGACTAAGATAAGGGAGACTAAAGACCCACCCTTTGCTCGTCATCAAAACCAGACAAAACACCAGCCACTTTTTAAACTTTTCCTTAATATCAACCAAAATGGAGTTCATTATAAACCAAAAGAGCAGGACGGTTGCCCACATCCATAAATACCCACAATCCCTACAGGATCTTGCCTGGCTGAGCAACAGGCTGTCTCCTAGCAGGGGCAGCCCAGGCTCCCTGCACTCGTGCTTGCCGTCTTTTGTCCGCCATGTTGACCAAAAAAGCTTCTGTGCTGAGTTCCCAGAAGATTTCATTCCTGATTCAAACCACACAATGGTTCCTGTGTAAGGAGGGAAAAATGCTTTTAGTTAGGACCCTGAATTTGGCCAGTTAAGGGGTAATCATGATCCTTTCAGGCAGAAGGTCTGGTTGAGTAACAATCAGAGGTTTTATACAAAATCAGTCTCTGTCATCACATCTCAATCAAGGAGGCTAAGTCACCTGGGACTCCTGGTTATCTTTCATAAGCTTATCATAGTACTTTTACTTCTTTCACAAGAAAGTGCATGTTTCTAAAAGCAGGACCTATCATAAACTACAGTATTCTTATTAGTCTCCAAGAGCAGAAAACAAGGAAGCTCTAACACTCCGATCATCTCCTGGACATTAAGAAATAAGCTACAATTCAGTTCCCAAGTGCATTTCCACATTCCGTTATCACTGGCTGGATCGAACTTTCCTGGAAGCTAAAGCACCTGTGGCAGATGGAGCTGGAGAACTTCGTGCTGTGGGAAGTAAGACAGGCACAGAAAGACAAAGACACCCTGATCTCACATGTGGAATCTAAAAAAGTCAAACTCCTAGAAGTAAACAGTAGAATGGTGACTACAAGTGGCCAGGGGAGAGGCATGGAAAAGAAAAGGAAGATATTGATGAAAAGGTACAAACTTTCAGTTAGACAAGAGGTACAAGGTTTAGGAATCTATTGCACAAAATGGTGACTATAATAAATATTAATGTACTGTATATTTCGGAATTGCTAAGAGTAGATTTTTAAATGTTTTTCAACACAAAAAAGTAAGAGGTGATGGTTTTGTCTATTAGCTTGATTTAGCTAATCTATAACGTAAGCATATATCGAAACACCATACTGTACCCCATAAATATATACAATTGTTATTTGTCAAAGTAAAATCAGAAAATTTTTAAGTAATAAATTAAAATTTAAAATATTCATGATCTGTCTCTAGAAAATCTGATTTAGGATAGAAATAAGTGTTTGTCTTCATGATAAGCAGGGTAGATGATATGCTGGCATGTATGGAGAACACGGGTTTAGGGACCTACCCAGAGTCACTCAGGAAATCAACAGTAGGTAGATCAATATTTAAATTTTAAGTTTCAGTCTTCAGCTAACCGAAAAATCCACCTCATAACAGCCAGTAATACTGATGGCACTTTTGCCAATAAAATTTAGCCCATAGCAAATATAGAAGCCTGTACAGCTACAAAAACAAAAGGAAGTCAAACTCCATGTTCTCAATCTATGACCCACTTCTTCAGGGGTCTAGGAAAGCTTCACATTTCTTAAAGATAACAAGCTTCCGTTATAGCTTGTTTAGCCTACAGATTGCCAGCACGCGCGCGCGCGCGCACACACACACACACACACACACACACACACACATCCACACACCCTTCTGATTCAAGAGAGATGAGCTGGATCCAGGAATCTGTATGTTTAACACTTTCCCCTAGTCCTAGAAAAAAAATCGGATGCTTATCACAGATAAGGAGATGACAGAGGCTGCCACATGCCCAAATGAGTTAATGACACAATCAAAACAAACTTTCCAGTCCCACAAGACGTGTGAAGAAACCCTTCATTTGACCTTTTCTCTGGATTGAGGCCTTTCAAAAGCTTAACATGACAATTTACTATTGACCCCCCCAGGGGCTATAAGTCACTCACTTTCTTGCACACGGGAGCGACATGTTAGTTGTCAGGGAGTGGCTGTTGAAAATATAGACTCCAGGGCTCAATCCCGGACCTAATCAATCTGTGGAGTCCCAGAATCTGCTAACCAACGCCGCTCTCCACCCCGGGATTCTTCGTGCAGATAAAGCATGAAGTGAGGACCCTATTTCAGTGCAAAGAACAGGGACTCCGGATCTGTCGCTTCCCAGCCGCATAAACTGAAGATGACTTCACCTTTCTGAGCGCCACTTCTTCCTCCATAAACAGAGGAATCAATACTTCCCTCGTAGATGAGGTGCAGGGTAAGCGAGCCTCGCAGTGAAAGAAATTGGTCCTTGGCGAAAGTTACTCCTTTCTCCCCTTTAGACCCCGTTCCCCCAGGAGGCCCAGGATGGGGCCCCAGAGGCCGCCCAGGAACGGACCTCCGAGCAGCCCTCACATCCCCGGTCCCGGGAGCGGCGCGGTGAGCTCGCAGGGCGCACACCTGCTGAGTGAGCGGGGCGGCAGGTCCAAACTCGCTCGCGCTCGGAGGAGCCTCTCCGCTCCGGACCGCCTTCCGCCGCCTGTGCGCCGGGGAACCCCAAGAGTGAGGCGCGGACTCGGCAACAGCCAACCACAGGCCGCGGCGATACGCACTTCCTCCCGACGTCACGCGCCATCGCCTCCGCTTCCGGTGCACGGTCTGGAGTCCGGGCAGCTTCGCGTTCCTGCTGTCTTGGGGGCCGATGTGCTGGGAGGATATTTAGAGCCGAGTGCCGGGACCGAGGACGAAGTGGGGCGGGTGGGGGTGGAGCCGCGTCTGCTGTTCCGAGACCCTCAGAATGTGAGACATCCAGGCGCCAGCATCTTCGGTCCACTGCGGAAAGAACGACCTCGTCTCAGCAGAGCTGATGGAAGAGCGAGGGAGTTGAAGGTCTAGGTCATGGTGTTTAGCTGAGCAAAAGGATTTGAATTTGATCCTGAAAGCCAGGGAGAGCCTGGGCAACACCTGGATCACCACACCTTATTCATCTCTTCTCTACTGTGCTAAACCAATTTTGCTTGAGTAAACAGACCCAAATTTCAGACACTGCCATTTCCTTGGTATAATCTAGGGCAAATACTTCACTTCCTTTTAAAATGAGACTAGGTCTTTTGGGTAGGATTAAAAGAGGTGTACTATATTTTCAGAATTTAGCTAGAGGTGGCCTGTAATATATCCCTGCCAGACCCTCCCTGCCCTCCCTGAAAAAAAAAAAAAATTCACAATTCCCTGGTCAGAATAGAAATCCAGTAAACATGAAGAGTCTTCTCAACCTATCTGAGCTATTAAGAAATGTATCGAAAGTGTTCTTGTTAAACCTTGGATCTTATCGTGTGAAAATAACTATAGCACTGAATTACCACTTTGTGCAAGTTGTCTTCTGAGATGTACGAAAACATGGTCACTGTGGAAACCTTTAAAATATGCGTAATGCTAGATGGCGCTTGCCTGCAGGAAGCTCAGTGCACCTCATCAATCTACCCTTATTGTTGCTACTGTCAAGTGTAATTTTCACAGCACCCGTTATTCTTTGTTATAATTTGTTACACTGAAAGAAAAAAATGATTTGTCCTAGGACTGAAAGGAGAGCGAGTTATGACTATAATTTTTACTTTTTTCCATCACCTAGTAATTTGTCAATGTCTCCTTCTGGCTCAGGAACCTAGGCTATATCTCCCAAAGGATGTGATTTCTTTCCTTTCAATGATTATACTTTTGGAACAAGAACGAAGAAGTCTGGATTGAGGAGTCTCTGAAAGTAGTGATTAACACGTATTCAACCTCCAAGTACAACATTTCTCAAAAAAAAAAATCAATTCATGGCCTCTTTGCAACTGAAATCGCTACATTTAAAAAAAAATCAGAATGATTTGTATTTTTAGCAGGGTCCGAGGCAATTCTGATGTATAGAAATGTTGGAAATTGCTGGGACACCAGGAGGGTGAGAAATCAATCCAGTTCACCTGACACTGAGGCCTTTTTCAAGGATGCAGGACTTTAAATGCCAAAATCTGGACAGTCTAGAGAAAACTGAAATGGTTGGTTACCCTAGCTTCGTGCGAGTGTATAAGGAAGATGTTATTTCTGGTCTTGGCATCCTTATCTCAGTCTTGATTTACTCATTTGCAGCATTTGTGTTTTCATCTGGTGAGGATCAGGAGGTAGAGACCATGGAACAGAGGATGAAGATGAGATTTGCTGCCAGTCAACCTGCCGATTCCCAGCTCCAAACCCACCCTTCATTGTCTGGCTCAGAATACTGGAATAATTTTCCCTTGTCATTTGGGCCTATGGACAGTAAGCTCCATCAGAAGAGGATGTTGCAGGGGCATCAGAGGAGGAGGGGACTCGTATTCCTAGTTCCATTGTGTTTCTTTCAGCTGGGCTCTTAAGTGCACTGTGGACAGCAGTGTTTGACACCTCACTGTGGGCTCAATTACAGTGTTGACTCAATTTGTGGCCTTGCTAATTTTCTATTCTGAACATTAAGTCATCAACTGGGAAGGAATAGAATCTCAAATTTTGAAATAAGGACTTTGCTTGGACATTGACCATCTTAGATTCCCAAGTCACACAGGGCCTTGGTTACCAGTGGAAGTAGTTTGCCCTCCTGTGTCTGAGAGAACAGTCATCCTTTTCTTGAACTGCTGTGAAATCCTCACCCGTGGCAGCTAATTTGAAAAGAAAGGCTCATTTTCTGAAAGACCTACCACAGCCCATTGCGTCTCCTGCCCCATTGCCACTAAACACATAATTACATCCAAAATCTTCAGGACAACACTCCTTTTTTCTAAGGGATTGAGAAATACTTTAGCCAAGGGGGGTTGCATTCCTGAGGATCTTTCTGTGGTTGGTCTCTTGTAGGCCAAGTATGACCATGGGGGTTGCCACCATTAAGCTGGACCCCCCTGATTTTGGTGGAGATAATGAGGCTTAATTGGCAAAAACAGGCACATCGACCCCCTAAAGCAGCAGGAATGTGCCAGTAATCAGAATATTTGGCCTCTAGTGATATGTAGAAGTGGCTATGGGGTCTTGAGGAATGAAATCGGTGGACAGCCTACTAGGGAACTGTTTGGTCTCTGTAACAGGAGAAAAACTCTTCTAGGTCTAGCAGCAGAAAATCTGACCTGAGTGCACACATATGGTCTGTCACCTAGTTTCCAGACCTAAGTCATGTCACAGGACCAAACCTCTTGATTAAAAAGGAGGCCTGATTTTCTTGAGGAAGGACCTTGCACTACCGACACAAGTATATACTGTACATTTTCCTCCAAGCCTTCATCTGATTTATTTCACTCAACATTATGGTCTCAAGGTGTATCCATTTTCCTACAAATGACTTATTTATTCCTCTTTACAGCAGGATTGCACTTTGCTGTGTATAAATAGTACACTTTGTTTATCCATTCATCTGTTGATGGACATATGGGCCACTTCTAAGATTTATTTGTTATGAGTTGTGCTGCTATAAACACAGATATGCATGTATCACTGTAATACGATGTCTTAAACTATTTTGGGAATATACCTAGAAGGGGAATAATTGCATTGAATGGAATTTCTAGTTTTAGATTTTTGAGGAATCTCCATATTGATCTTTGTAGTGGTTGTACTAGTTTACATTCCCACCAATAAAATTGTTCCTTTTCCCCCACAGCTTTACCAGCATTTGTTGTTATTTGATTTCTTGGTGATAGGTATTCTTTCTAAAGTAAGATGGAATCTAATGGCCAGAGATGTTTAAAATCATGAATGGATATTTAATTTTGTCAGATCACATGAGATGATCCTGTGATTTTTGTTCTTGCTTCTGTTTGTGTGATATATTACATTTATTGATTTGCATAAGTTGAAACATTCTTGCATTCCTGGAATGAAGCCTACTTCATCGTGATGTATGATATTTTAAGTGATTTGTTGCATTTTGTTTGCCAGTATCTTGTTGAGGATCTTTGCATCTGTGTTCATTAAACAGATTGGCCTGTACTTTTCTGTTTTAGTTGATTCTTTGGTTTGGAATCAAGGTAATGGTAGTTTCCAGGAACGAGTTTGGCAGTACTCCCTCATTTTCAATTTCACTAAACAGTTTGAGAAGTATTGGCGTTAGATTGTCCCTGAAGTTCTTGTAGAGTTCAGGGGTGAATCCATCAGGTACTGGGCTTTTCTTAGTAGATTTTTTTTTAACTGCTTCAATTTCACTACCTGTTATTGGATTAGTCAGGGTTTTTATATCTTCTTGTTTTGTCCTTCTTATACGTACATGCTTATTTGTATATAGTGACTCTCCCCCCCATATTCAAAAGCTATTTTTACAATTCAGTAGTCAGTGAGATTATGATTGAATTTGAGACACTGTTAATATAGTTAGCAGTGGATAGAATTTTGGAATTTAGTTTCGCGGAAATGATAAGAACCTCATCACATATGTGAAGGATAGCTAGATCTTCTTAGATGGAAACTGAATTGTGTTCTACAGAAGTTCAAATGTGTGCAGAAGGGTACATTTGGGAGTTGAACAGCTAAAAGCTGTGTCAGTTATCAACCCCGTCACTCTGAGCTCCCAACCCACCCTCGTTCCCTGTGATCCTAGAACAGTTCTCCCTTTCCATCAGACCCAACATCAAGCTTCTTTTGTGGCGAACCCTGCAGGAGGAAGGGGCTCTGCTTCCTGGTCCTGTGTCCGCCTCTGTACTGGGCTGAAGAGTGTGCCCTGTTCATGTCCGCTCAGGACCTGTGAATGTGATCAAGTTAAGATGCAGTCGTACTAGATTAGGGTGAATCCTAATCCAGTGAACATTGTCCTTTTGAGGCGAGGGAGATTTAGTAACAAGGGAACAGAAAGAGGCACAGGAGAGGGAGCCATGTGAAGACAGAGGCAGAGACTGAAGTGCTGCTGCCACAAGCCAAGCAACACTGTGGGCCCTCAGAGGCTGGAAAGAGCAAGGAAGGATTCTGCCCCAGAACTTCAAGAGGAAGCAGTCCCTGCTGGCACCTGATTTGGACTTCTGGCCTCCAGAGAATCACCTTCTGTCGTTACAAGCTACCCCATTTGTGGGAATTTGTTATGGCTGCCAAGGGTGCTAAAGCATGCTCCTAGCGGCTCTGCAGCATGCAGTGGCTGGCAGTGTTTGGCACCTCCCTGGGAGCGCTGTGCCAAGACCCTGGTAAGTTCCCTTGCCCAGCACCCCGTGAACTTCTCTAGCACCCAGAAAACCATGGCCATTTTGCTTCCAGTGAGGTTGGGCCTTAGCCCTGGCTGCAGGAGCTGTTCTCGGCTTGTTCCTTTTTTGGCTTCTGCCTCAGCCTAGAAGTTGATCATGGCAACTCTCTGTGCCTACTGTGACTGTATTCTTAGATTTCTCCTTTCCCCATGTCATAAGCCCCTAGTAGGAGCAATAATTCTTCAGTCACCTTTTTTCTTGTCTAGACTGCTACATAGCTTCTGTTTCTTTTTGAGTCCTGACTACAAGAATGGTGTTGTGGAACTAGGTTATGTCTTGGTCACATTCGTCATTGCTGGGACACCCACAATTTAAGGAGCAGAAGTTTATTTTGGTTCCCAGTTACAGCCCATAATTGACTGGTTCCAAGGCAGAAAAGGCATGGCAGAGGGGCATGGTGGTGTAAAAGCTGCTCACATCATGGCAGCCAGGAAGCCAAAAGAGAAGGGAGGAGCCAGGGAGGGAGATAGAACGATCAATGTCACACTCCCAGTGACCTGCCTCTTCTGACTAGGCTCCACCTCCCAACAGCACACTGAGGTCTTGCGTCCACTGATGAGGCCTGCACCCCCAAGATCCAACCACCTTCCAAAAGCCCTGCCTCTAGGCCCATGGGAATTTGTGGGGACACTCCAGCTCCAAACCACAACAGACTGGGAGGAACAGCTAGCCAGTGGCTGGTCCAGAGTTGGCTTCTGTGAGTAATTGATTTGCCTCTGATTTGCACCCTTCCTCTCGTGTTGCCCCTTGGGTTTCTCAGCACGGAGACAGCCTTCCCAAAGGAGATGGTGCTGCTTGTCTCTTCTCTATCTTGAAGCCAGCATTTCTCAGCACATGATTGGAAAAGCATCTACGTCAGAATCACAAGGGCATCTGGTAAAATGCACATTCCCGGACCCCACCAGGAGTCTGGGGCCTCACACAGCATTCTACATCTTTAATTATTTTTTTAATATTTTTTTTACCAAGAACATGTATTGGTACATTGTATACATAATGATCATAACCAACATGGTTATTTTGTACCCGTACATGATATATCTTGGTTTCCCCCCTCTTCCCCTGCCCTCCCTTCCATTCACCCACCCCTCCCTATTTGCAACAAGTTTATTTACACTTTTCCATTTTTTTCCCTTTCATCTTACTTTTCTTTTAACCTTTCTTCTTTATCCCCCTTTTCCTTTTCTAGTTCTCCTCTCTTTTGAATACTCTCTTTTTTTTTTAAACATAATATCTATTATACCCCTTTGTCCTTATTTGCACTTATGGTTTCTCCTATCAGAGAAACAATTCGATGTGTACTGATAAGTGTCTGATTTATTTCACTTAATAGTATGTTTTCCAGGAACATCCATTTACATACAAATGACTCTAGTTTATCCTTTTTTATGGTGGTGTAGTACTCCATTGTGTAGAAAAACCACATCTTCTTTAGCCATTCATTAGTTGTTGGGCATTTGAGTTGTTTCCAAGACTTAGCTATTACAAATTCTGTTGCTATGAACATGGTTGTGCATATATCACTGTGGTATGATAATTTTAATTCTTCTGGGAAGATACCAAGCAGAGGAATAGCCGGGTCAAATGGAACCTCTAGTGGTAGTTTTCGGAGGACTCTCCACACTGATTTCCATAGTGGTTGGACCAGTCTACATTCCCACCAACAGTGGAGGAGGGCTCCTTTTTCCCTGCAGCCCCGCCAGCACTTGTTATTGGTTGATTTCTTGATAATAGCTATTCTTTCTGGAGTGAGATGGTATCTTAGTGTTGTTTTGATCTGCATCTCTCAAATGACCAATGATGTTGAACATTTTTTCATATATTTATTTGCTATTTTTATTTCTCTGTCTGAGAAATATTTATTCATTTCAGATGCCCATTTTTGGATAGGGTCTTTAAATTTGGGGGGCTTGATATTTTTCGAGTTCTTTATATATTCTAGATGTTAGACCTTTGTCTAAGGGACAGCTGGCAAAAATTTTCTCCCAGTCTGTGGTTTTTTGCCCCACTCTATTAGTAATTTCTTTTGCTGTGCAAAAGCCTCTTAATAGGATGTGGTCCCAAGCATTGATTCTTTGTATTGTTTCCCGTACAGTCTGGGTTCTGTTCAAAATTTTTTTTCCAACCCCTATGTCTTTGAGAGTTCTTCCTATTTTATTCTCCAGGAGATTTAGGGTTTCTGTTTTAATGTTTAGATCTTTGATCCACTTTGATTTTAGCTTAGTACACGGTGAAAGACATGTATCTAGTTTTAGTTTTCAGCATGTGGTAAGCCAATTTTTCCAGCATCATTTATTAAAGAGGCTATCTTTCTTCCAGTGAGGGTGTTTGGCCCCTTTGTCAAAGATGAGGTATTTGAGTGTGTTTGGAGTTATTTCTGCATCTTCTACCCTGTTCCATTGGTCCTTAGGTCTGTCTTCGTGCCAATACCATGCTGTTTTTATCACAGAAGCTTTATGATATAATTTCAAGTCGGGGACTGTGAAGTCCCCTGCCTTATTCTTGTTGCCCAGAATTGTTTTTGCTATTCTTGGTCTCTTCTGCTTCCAGATAAATTTCATGATTGCCTTTTCTAATTCTGTGAAGTATGTTATTGGTATTTTGATTGGAATTGCATTAAATCTGTATAGTAATTTAGGAAGTATGGCCATTTTCACTATGTTGGGTCTTCCTACCCACGAACATGGGATATCTTTCCATTGTCTGACATCCCTTTCAATTTCCTTTTTTAGAGTACTATAGTTTTCAATGAAAAGATCTTTTACTTATTTTATTAGATTCCTAAGTATTTCATTTTTTTGGATGCAATTGTGACAGGAATAAATTCTGTTATTTCTTTCTCAGTGAGTTTGTTATTGGTATATAGGAATGCTATTGACTTTTGGGTATTGACTTTGTGTCCAGCTATGCAACTGAATTTAGTTATTAAATTTAGAAGATTTTGGGGGGATTTCTTGGGGTCCTTTATGTAGAGTATCATGTCATCTGCAAATAATGATAGTTTAACTTCTTCCTTTCCTATCTTTATTCCTTTTATTTCCTTCTCTTGCCTGATTGCTCTGGCTAATGTTTCTAGAACTATATCGAATAATAGTGGTGATGGTGGACAGCCTTGACGTGTTCCAGATTTTAGTGTGAAAGCTTCAAGTTTCTGACCATTTAGTGTGATGTTGGCCATTGGTTTGTCATAGATGGCTTTTATCAGATTTAGATATAGACCATCTATTCATAATTTCTGTAGGGTTTTTATCATGAATGGGTGTTGGATTTTATCAAATGCTTTTTCTGCACCTATTGAGATGATCATGTGATTTTTTTGTCTTTGATTCTGTTGATATGGTGTATTACATGTATTGATTTGTGTATGTTGAACCATCCCTGCATCCCTGCAATGAATCCTACTTGGTCGTAGTGTATAATCTTCTTGATAATCCGTTGCATTCTGTTTGCTAGTATCTTATTGAAAATTTTTGCCTCTATGTTCATTAGGGAAATTGGTCTGTAGTTCTCTTTTTTGGTGGGATCTTTTTCTTGTTTTAGTATCAGGGTAATACTTGCTTGCTTCCAAGAATGATTTTGGAAGTACTGCTTCCTTTTCAATTTCATTAAAGAGTTTGAGGAATAATGGTATTAGATCATCTCTGAATTTCTTGTAGAATTCAGCTGTGAAACCATCAGGACCTGGGCTTTTCTTTGTTGGTAGGTTTTTAATTACTTCTTCAATTTCAATGGCTGATATTGCGTTATTGAGAATATTTATCTTTTCTTGATTCAGTTTTGGTAGTTCATATGTTTCTAAGAATCTGTCCATTTCTTAGTGTTTTCTACCTTGTTTGAGTATAGGTTCTTGAAGTAGGTGCTAATGATCCTTTGAATTTCCATTGGGTCAGTTGTGACTTCACCCTTTTCATTTTTTATTGCATGGATTTGGGTCTTTTCTTTCCCTTTTTTGATAAGAGAGGCTAGGGGTTTGTGTATTTTATTTATTCTTTCAAAGAACCAACTCTTTGATTCACTGATTTTTTTTGTATCGTTTTCTTAGTCTCAATTGCATTAATTTCAGCTCTGATCTTAATCATTTCCTCTCTTGTATGAGCTTTGGGTTGGATTTGTTCTTCTTTTGCTAGATGTTTGAGGTTCAACATTAAATTGTTTATTTGGGCTCTTTCTGTCCTCCTGATGTGGGGGTTCAGTGCAATGAATTTCCCTCATAGTACTGCTTTCATTGTATCCCATAGGTTCTGGTATGTTGTATCGATATTATCATTAAACTGAATAAATTGCTTAATTTCTTTAATTTCTTCTGTGACCCAGCTGTTGTTCAGAAGGATGTTATTTAGTTTCCATGTGTTTATGTGGTATTTTTGTTCTCTATTACCATTGAATTCCAGTTTTATTGTGCTATGGCCTGATAGAATGCATGGTATAATTTCAATTCCCTTGCATTTACTTAAACATGCTTTATGAGCTAGTATGTTGTCTATTTTGGAGAAGGTCCCAAGTGCAGCTGAGAAGAATGTGTATTCTGTTATTGTGGGGTGGAACACTCTGTATACATCTGCCAAGTCCACTTGTTCACAGATTTGATTCAGTTCTGATATTTCTTTGTTAAGTTTTTGTCTAGTTGATCTATTTGTGACAGAGGGGTATTGAAGTTTCCCATTATAATTGTATTAGTATTTATTTGATCTTTCATGTTCCTTAATATTTGTTTTATGTAGTTAGGTGCACCGATATTTGGTGCATAAATATTAATGATTGCTATTTCTTCCTCTTGGAGTTTTCCCCTTGAGAAGTATGTAGTGACCTTCTTTGTCCCTCTTGATCTGTTTTGGTTTGAAGTTCACTTTGTCTGAGATTAGGATAGCTATCCCTGCTTTTTTCTGGGTTCCTGTTGAATGAAATACTATTTTCCATCCTTTGATTTTCAGTCTATGAATTTCCTTTTGAGTTATATGTGTTTCTTGTAGGCAACATATTGATGTATCTTGTTTCTTGATCCATTCTGCTAGTCTGTTTCTTTTGATTAGTGAGTTGAGACCATTTACATTAATGGTTACAGCTGTTATGTATTGACTTATCTTTGTCATAGATCTTTTCCGTTGTTGGTTCTGTGTTTCATCTCAGTTTAACTGTTTGTCTTGCCTAGTGGATTATTATTTATTAGTGTCCTTCTAATTATAGTTTCCTTTTTCCTTTTCTAGGATAGCTTTCAAAATATTTTGTAGAGGTGGTTTGGAGGTCATGAATTTCTTCAGTTGTTCTTTGTCATGGAAATATCTTATTTCATTGTTGAATTTGAAAGAGTTTAGTGGGGTACATCAATCTGGGTTGGAGATTATTTTCTTTTAAGGCTTGAAATATTTTGCTCCAGGCTCTCCTTGATTTAAGGGTTTGTGTTGAGAAGGCTGCTGTGATTCTGATGGGTTTACCTTGATAGGTGAGTTGTTTTTATTTCCCTAACAATTTTCAGTATTCTGTTCTTTTGTTGAATTTCTGGAATCCTGATTATTATGTCTTGGTGTAGATTTATTTTGGTCGTGGGTAATTTTCTACATCTTTAACAATGACTTGCTTCATTTTGTCAGTGCCTGCAGAGTGCTCTGCACCTTCTCCAGCTGCTTGTTTTCTGCAGGTGATCACTCTCAACAGTTACCTCATCCCCTGGATGGCAAACTGACAGATGCGTGAAGGGTGGGTAGCTCTTAAAAATGACTCTGAGTAAGCTACATACTGCAGCCTATTTTCAGTTGCTGGTTTTCACACCAGAGTCTTGCCAGAATCCTGTGTTTCCATCACATGTAGCTAGTGAGGCACCTGCTGCTATATGCCTGAGAAAATCCAAGGAAATTAATGTACATCATGCTAATGAAGATCCTGTATAGAGAAATTCCCAGCCCTTGTCTCACTGCCAACAACTTCGCAGTTCCCAGCTTGAGGGAAGAAGGTGGGAAGGGAACCTGCCAACTCATGTGGCATGTCTGCTATGAGGCTTTCCTGTCTCTGCCAGCTTCAAACATCCTGGAGGGGGTGGAGGATGCTTCTCCAGACTCCAGGCAAGAATTCCTCCTGGGCAATGCCCAGCAGGATCGTAGATGCTACAGGAGACAAAATCTCTTTCCAGTGAAGCACAGGGTAACTGTGAGGAAAAATCACAGAATGGCATCGCTGGATGTGAAATCATAGTGAGCAGACAAAAATCCAGGGTGCAGGAGAGATTCTGAGAGGTTTCAGTGGTCATTCAAGGCTTTATAGAGGTTTTAAAACACTATCTAGCATTCAGATGTCTCACAGATTCTCAGAGAGTCAGTAACTCTAAAAAAGAGTAGGCAGCATTTACATATTCTTATATATAAATAAGTCATTAACTTTTTTGTGCTATTGACTTGAGTTCCGTTCCAATTTTGAGTATTCATTTTTCTTTTTTTGAGATGGGTTGCTCAAGCTAGCCTTGAACTTGAGATCTTCCTGCCTCAGCACCCCTAAACAGCTGGCATCCCAGGCATGCACCACTGCACTCAGCCATAATTAAGATTTTTGAGAGCTTCTCATGGACCAAGCGTTGCTCTCTAATTACTTCCATGCACACATCTAATTTTCTGAACAATCTGATGACATCACTTTATTAGTATGATGAGATTAGTCCCATTTTACAGAGGACAAGGCTTAACTGTAATGCCACATGATGTCACTGTGCCACTTGTTTGCAAATACATGGCAATTTAGGAGCTAGGACTATTCCTGAAGTGGCACCTGGAGCATTTCCTGGGACCTTGTAGCTGGTGTCTTTCAGTGACTTCCAAAAGGCAGAGCCAGTAGCAGCATAACCCAGGAGAGCTTGGCTTATACACCTTTTTGTTTTCTGTTTTGTTCTTGTTTCTGTTTTGTGGTGCTGGGGATCGAACGCAGGGCCTCATCCACCATCCATGTTAGGCGTATGCTCTACCACTGAGCTACATCCCCTAGCTTACAAATCATTCCTGATGGCTTTATCTAAATGGCTTAGCAGATTCCTCTTCAGAACTGTGTCCAGAAGCAGAACTGCATTTCAAGGGTGTGTAAGAATTGTGATGACCAGTAAGCTTTGGTTCAAACCTCGGCCTCACTACTTCTATGGTGGTTGATTTAAGACGAGTTACTTAAGCCCTTGAGCCTTAGTTCCTTTCATCTGTTAGGCTGTGTGAAGATTCCTGCATACATTCACTGGTTTATTCATTAAATCAACAAATACTGACTGCAGCCAGCACTGTGTTAAAGGTTTGGGAAGAAGCAGCCATTAAGACAGACTTGGATCCTGCACTCAGAGGGTGCAGTGTGGCAGAGGAGGTAGATACTGAAAAAACAAACACTACAGTGGCCACATTCGCTGAGACTCCATTGTGGCGGACCTAACCTAGTGGGGTAAGGTCCCCGTGTATGCTGAGTCCTAGGTTGGCTGGGATTTCTGCTGAGGTGGGCCAGGTTTAACCAGCAGTGGGGTCTGGTTGCTACAGACTAGCTTTCTTGGCTCCACATCATCTCTCACCCTTGAATAAGCTCACAGCATTTTCTAATAGTAATGGGAGAGAGGAAGGGAAGGAGAAAGAGAGACATAGAAAGGTGGACAGAGGAACGGGGTGTTCGTGCAAACATACAAGAATTCCTGAGGTTCAGGCACGGAAGTGGTGCAGAATCACTTCTGATTCGTGTATCGGCCTTGGCAAAGCAACACGGGTTCTGGGAGTGGGGAGAGACTCCACCTCTTGAAGTTGTTGCAAAGTCACACTGCAAAGTACTTGAGAATTCCTGGGGGGAGTCATTTTTGCAATCCATCTAGCACACTAAGAGAGAAACTGAAAGAAGCTTCCTGTGGGAATAGTGGGAGAAAAAGACTTGTGAGATGAAGAGAAAGGAGCCATGTCATACGGGCTTTGAGAGGCATAATAAATGTTTGCTGTGAATTTGCATATGGTAGAAAGCATATGATAAACAGGAAACACTTATTCCCCATTCTTCACCTTATTTTC
Organism: Hystrix cristata; assembly: GCA_004026905.1. Lineage (NCBI taxonomy): Eukaryota > Metazoa > Chordata > Mammalia > Rodentia > Hystricidae > Hystrix > Hystrix cristata. The sequence continues at coordinate 71,867 of PVJO010005671.1, read as the reverse complement.
ATCTCACAGAATGCTATTACTTTGAAATTGTTGTCAAGTACATTTGTTTTAGGTATATATCCAAGGCATGGCTCTGTTTTCTCCCAAGTGATTAGGATGCTTGTCAGTAAATAATTAATCAAAAAAGAAAAAGACATCTCTCATGACCTTAACACAGGATGCAAGGGTAAAATCTCCCCTGGGAATACATGGCCACTGGCCTAACATCATACAGATTTAGGGGCTGAACTAAAATTTGCACAATCCTTCTTCTCATGCCTCGCCCCCAAAGAGGAACCCCCCCCACCAACAAAATCCCAGCAACTGTACACGCTGAGACTTTTAATTTAAAGCAGATCAAAATAGTAGTGGCCAGTGTCTGATGCAAATATAAATCTTCCTATGAAGACTTCACTTAATAAAGTCTTGAATTTTTGTATTTATAGTCCTACTTACAGTGGTTCAAGGTACAATTTGTAAAAAAAATTGACAATGGTGCCAAAGCAATGTACACTGAATACAAACTGTAGTTCCAAATTTGGAGTTTGCTTTTCTCCAGGGCCGGCAATGTAATATAATACTTTCTTACGATGTTGGGCAGTGGAAGCCAGCCACGGCTCCCACTCCACCCTGGGCTCATCTCCAGTCTACTGTGTTGCTATGTTCAGGAGGTTAAGTGTATTAAACACATTTTGAATTTAGACTATTTTTCAATTTATGCTGAGTGTATCAGGACACAACACCCTTGGAAATTGAGGACCGTCTATAATTCTAACGAAAATAAATTCACACACACAAAGCATGCAAAACACAGGGAAATAAAGCACCATTAGCAAGTCAGCAGAAACAATGGAAACAGACCTACAAAAACTAATTTACTATTGGACTATTAGACGTAGAACCTAAGGATGCTCGATATATTTAAATAAGTAAAAGAAGGAATTAAAAACATAAGTTCAAAACCATCAAAGATTAAGGTATTTTTGAAAAAAGAACCAAATTTAGTAAATAAAAACTTAGTGGAGGCTTTTTAGGACATGGCAGTAGCAAATCATTATTTCACTGTAAATAAACTATAAATTTTTCCTTTTTTTTTTTTTTTGGTGCAGGGGATCGAACTCAGGGCCTTATGCTTGCCCACCTGAGCTAAATCCCCAGCCCCTAAATTTTTCCTCTTTGAAGACTGAAGATCTGTGGGAGCAATGAGTAGCTTAACTAAAATTCCAGAGTAGGAAAAATGCTTCCCTGTTGAGTAGGGCTCTGGGAACATTTTTCAAGCACGAAAACCGATGGCTGGACTTGCTAAAGGTAGTGATAGCTCTACCAGGGGAGAGAATTCAGCAGCCTTTTGGCAGTCACTGGGGGCGGCACAATGGATTGGTTCTAGAGGAACCATCAAATGCATGGTAGTTTGCACCATGTGGTGTTTACTAAGTACTAGGGCAACATAGAAGGGTGCAAAGCTCTGAGAAAGAAGAGCCTCCAATTAGCACATGAAAGGTCTCTTTCTGTAGACATTTGAATTTACAGGGGCACTAATCTAATTCCAGTAACATCCTACCACAAGTTGAATTCCTGACTGGATTGAAGAGAGCAGTCCTTGCTTTTCTAATAAAGGCAAACCCTTCCTGGAGGAAAATAACACTGAATTCAGCCCTTATGTTTCTTCAAAACCACAAAAAGTCTAAGGTAATTTTTTAAATGTATGAGACATGCAGGGAGGCAGAAAGCTGTGTGACTGATCAAGAGAAAAGGTAGATCCAGAGATAATCCACATTGGAATAAAAATGACCTTAAAATGATTATATTTATAAAAATAGATGAAAAGAACAAAATGTGTGAAAAGGGGAAAAATTTAACAGATAACTGGAATTTATATAAAAGAATCAAATGAATGTTACAGGCATAAAAAGTACAATACTTAACATTAAGAGCTCAATGGGTAGATTTTACAGCAGATTATACCTTAAATATGACAGGATCAATGGACTTAAAAGACAGTCAGTATAAAATAAACTAAACAAAGCTAAGCTAAAGAGTCTTACTAAATGATGCAGCAATTGCCATCCTTGGTCTTTAGACAAATGAGTTGAAAATTCTGTACACACACACATCCACACACACACACACACACACACACACACACACAAAACCAACCAAACAAAACAAAAACACCTAGTGCACAAATGTTTATAGCCAGGGTGTTCATAATAGTCAAAGCTAGAAGCAAGCAAGATGTTCCTCATTAGGTGACTGGATAGATGGTGGCACAACATACAAAGAAATATTATTCAGTGATACAAAGAATGGTTACTAAATCTTTAATAGATGTAAAGAAGCTTAAACGCATACTCTTAAAGTGAAAGTGAAAAAGTCAATTTGAAAAGGTTACACACTGGTCCTGGAAAAGGCAAAACTTGAGAGATAGTAAGAGGCTCAGTAGTTGCCAGGAGGTTAAGGTAGACAAACGGAGGGATCAATAGGTGGGACACAGGATTTTTAGGGCAATGAAACTATTGTACATGATACTATGGTGGAAAATACTTGACGTGCACTTGCTAAAATCCACAAAAAGGGTGAATCCTAATGTAACCTATGTACTTTAATAGTTTACCAGCTAAAATGCATCATAGTAATGTTCATCAGGGGTTCACAACAGGGAAAACTGTGGGAGGTGAGGGTAAAGGGATACATGGGAACTCCACTTTCTGCTCATTTTTCCCATAAAACTAAAACTGCTCTGAAATATAGTCCATTGACTGGAAAGAAGTCAATAGGAAAGAGCTGTGGTTTGGATAAGTGTCCCCCAAAGGCCTGTATGTTAAAGGACTGATTCCCAGCCCACGGCACAGTTGGAAGATGATGGAAACTTTAGGGGGTGAGGGTGGGGCAGTTGCAGTTGTTCTGGTCACTAGAAACTTGTCCTTGAAGGGGGTGTTGGGACCCCAGCCCACCTGTTCCTGGCTGGCATGTGCTCCCGTCACAGTGGGTTGCCTTCCCCCAGGCCCAAAGGCAATGGAGCCAAATCCAGTTTCAGCCCATGAACTGAAATCTCTGAAACTGTGAGCCAAGACAAGCCTTCCCCTTTTTAAACTTGATTATTTCAGGCATTTTGTTACAGTCACACAAAACTGATTAACATAATATCCAAATCAGAAAGGAGAGAGAGTGAGGGAGGGAAAGGGGAAGAGAAAAAAGAGAAACAGGGGAGGGGAAAAAAACCTCAACGGAGGCATCCAGCATGTACACCTGAATCACACCAGTCCAGGGCAAAATTGGAAAGGAAGTGCAGAGGGGACACAGAGTCCCCATGAGCACTAGTTAGGCACTCTCCACTTCTCCTCTGCTCTCCGTGGAAATATAAAATTTCCCTATGCCTGTTTGCTCACACCACACTGAATTCCTACCTAATAAAATGTAAAACAAATAATTAGCCTGGGGCCCAAACTCCTGAATAATGCATTTGTTACCATTCTAAGTATTGTAATGCAAGGTTGGATTCACCAAAAAAAAAAAAAAAAAAAAAAAGTGAAATCTCTAAGGGCAAGAAAACAAACTAAATCAAAAGGGAAAATACATTAAAAAATTGAAATCAGAACTAGAGACAGTGAGCAGTATAAGAATAGGAAATCAGCAGTTGCCCCTTGAGGATAATGCCAAAACCCAGCAATGGGAACAGAACACTAATTATTGAAATCATTAGACAGTTTGAGAACTAAGCCTAAGACTTCTATCTTATCAGCTTCCTCAAATGGAGTTAGAGTAGCCTCCGGTTGTGAGGGCCCCAAGGTTGGGAAAGAAACAAAGGACGCCAAGCAAGGTGGCACATGCTGTAATCCCGTTCAGGAGGCCGAGGCAGGCAGTGCAAAAGTTCAAGTTCAGTGTGGGCAATTTAACAAGAGCCTGTCTGAAGATAAAAAATAAAAAAGGGCCAGGGATCTACCTTGGTGTGAAGGTCTTGGGTTTAATCCCCAATCCTAAATAAATAAAAAAGAATCTGAAAAAGAATCTCAAGTGAGTCTTCAGAGTGCTTCCCCAGATTGAAGTAAACCAAACAGGACTTAAAAGCAATAATAAAAAATAAAAGACAAAATAAATCACCTCAAGTGAAACCCACAAGAAATATAAACAGTAAATTTATACTTACATGAATCCACAACATCATAATAATTAGATGTGGAGTATAAAATACCAATGTGTCAAAGTTACATGAACTTTGAATACTGAATTTTTTTTAAATGAACAATAAGAAACTATTAGGATTGATCAGGCAGGTTTAAAAGGGAATCAAATAGAAATTTTTAAAATGAAAAGCATCACAAATTAAAATCACAGTGAATAGATTTAATATGGAGACATATGGAGGAGGGAATCCATTTAATATGGATTTAATATGGAGGACATACAGAGAAGCTGGAGAACCGGAACACAGATGTGGATAAGTTGGGCAGCACGCACCCCAGGGAGATAAGGACAGACAGCATGGAGGAGACAAAGAGGTGGGTACGTGCACCTTGGGTCTCAGCTGGCGATGATGAAGTAATGTCTCATAACTTTTCAGTAATGACAAAGACACAATTCATAGATATAAGAAGCATACTGTGAACGAAGCAGGAGAAATAAAGAGCACCACATTTAAATGAGCTGGCACGAAACTGAAGAACACCAAGTCAAACTGTGCTGTCCAAGAGGCTGGATATGTCCTACCTACAGAAGGACACCATAGTGATACCAACTTCTTGACAACAGAGGCCAGAAATCAGCAGAACGAGCAGGTATTTCATTAACTTTTAGATGCCATCAATTCTAAATCACACCACTACTTCAAATAATACCAATAAAGAAAAAATGTGCTAATTAAACTATGACAGGCACAATAAAGTCTGAGACGTAAGAAGGAAAGATGTGTTGTAAGGTGCTGTGTTGTACGGGCACAAAATGATAATGAAAAATTTCATATTTATGGGTTTTCAAAAAACAGAGTAGAATGTTGGTCCACAGCATCATGGACATCAGGAAAGTGTTGATCAGAATTAGAATGCTCTAAAGTCTCCTGTTATTAAAGAAGGGGTCATAATGTTAGATAATTTTAGATTGTACTGAGTATCCATTGAAAAAGCCCAGAGTAAACAGAAGAAAAATACCGTGTAAAATTTCCAAACTAGTGCATAGGGAGAAACGTAAAAGAAAAATAATCAGCACGTCAGAAAGTGAGAAAAAAGCAGCATGAGATAAAAGCCGCAAAAATGACAGAACTAATTATGTTTTAGAAATGATAATAAGTAAAATGGAATGAACTCATCTACAAACATAGAAATTACCAAATAAAACTGTCCAAGGTTTATTTGGCTTATAAGAGGCGAAACTGAAACAAACATAAGATAGAAGGTAAAAGAACTGAAAAAAATGTATGGTACTAAGTACTCACCAAAACAAAGATAACCATTGATATCACAGAAAACAGACTTTAAGGCAAAAGACATCAACAATAAGGAAGTTACTGCATAATAAACAGGGTTCAACTCACCAAGATGACACAACCATTCTAAACTTTATTCATTCAATAAAATGCATAAAGGAAAACTTGATAGAACAGGAGAAACTGATAAATATACCATTTCAGTGAGAGAATTCAAAACATCTTTTTCAATTATTGATACAAAGGGCAAATAAAAGAGATGAAAGAGTTGAACACAACAAGCTTGATTTAAGGGACTCATCCAGAAAACAATGAGAAAATAAACCTTAAGCACAGTTTTTAATGTGGAACACATACCTGGACATAAAGCAAGTTTCAAAAAACTTTAGTGGGTAATGTTTATATTTGCATTACTTTCTCAGGGTTGCTGTAATAAACTGTCACAAACCTTGTGGTTTTATTTATTTATTTATTTAGTGCCAGAGAGTGAACTCAGGGCCTTGTGCTTGCTAGGGAAACACTCTAACCAATGAGTTAAATCCCCAGCCAACTTTGTGGGGTTTTTTTTTGTTTTGTTTTGTTTTTCTTTTCGTATCAGGTTACTTTGTGGTTTTAAAACAACATAAACTTATTCTTTCATAGTTCATATTCACTGGACACCAGAAGTCCAAAATCACTACTCCTATTTCCAAATTAAATTTTTGGCAGCATCCTTCATCCCCCAGAATTTTTAGGGAACAACCTGTTCCCTGCCTCTTCGTTTCTTATAGCTGCTGGCTTTGCGTGGCTTGTGGCCACAGCACTCCTGCTTCCATGGTCAGAGTCTTCTATTCTTCTGATGTTAATCACTCTATCTTTCTTATTAAAGACATCTCCTCATGTAAGTATTTCATAATATCTAGCTATCTGGGTATACACTGGCACAATACCTTACAACTTGCAGCAATAAAAATACTGAAGAATGAAGACCTGACACAACTAAATGGTACAATGAGACTCTGCTTCAAGTATTTATTTTTCTGAGGTAAAAGCACATATACCTGTTCAATTAAGAAAACCATCCTTAAAACTCAGGATGCTTTTTTTGTTTTTAAGCAGGGCCTAGAACACTTAGCTGCTAATAAATTGTTCAAAGTACCCTATTGTGAGTTATATTCTAGTTCTGAATTGCTTGGACAATTCATGAAACAAGACTTAGAAACACTCAGGAGGCTGAGGCAGGAGGATCGCCTGGGCTACACAGTGAGTTCAAGGCCAGCCTGAGCAACACAGCAAGACCGTGTCTCAAAACAAAACACAAAAACAAAGAAAGATTTGGAAAACAATACTATGCAGTCATTTGTCTTTGTTTACTCTAATGAAATACTACAGACCTTGGTAATGGTAAAAAAAGACACCTCCCCATCTCAAGGTCCTTAGCTGAATCACATCTGGAAAGGGCCCCTTCCCACATAAGGTAACATTTACAGGGTTCAGGGCTAGTGTTTGGGGGATTCATTATTCAACCTACGTTTGTACTAAACACAATGTTCCATTTCTAGATGTCTCCAAATATACCTCAACAGTAAGAAAAACTACATTTTCCACAAGGGAATTTAATTGTTCGTATTTATATATCTTGCATCATGAAATGAGTGGCACGAATATGCTGACCTAAAATATTAGCATATTATGAAGTAAAAATAACTAAACTAAAAAAAGTTTTTAAAAAAGGCTTTGATCTTTTGTTTTGACACCAGTAAGCCACAGAGCAGAGTAGCAGAACGCAGGATCGCTGAAATCCAGGCAACTTTTGGTACCAACAAAGCTAAGAAGTACAGTACTGAACTTCACTTCATTGCCGTATTATCACGATAAACCTCTTACACACTGAATCAGCACCATTTATATTGGTATTGATGTTTACTCTATATAAAGCTCAGTTCTACTTTGATTAAGTATCAGATGATAGCTCAGAGTCAACTCTTCAAGGTACGAATATTTGGGAAGTAGAGACCAACAACATCATTATTAGCTGTTAACTCCTTTATCCCAAGCGCATGTCAGACCAACATAGCGGCAAATCAGAATGGTGGAAATCATGGTTGTAAGACACTTCCTCTCATGTTCCTCCCATGCTTAAGGGGCATTATTTTGCATTTCCACACAAAAGTACAATGTAAAGAAAAATAAAATATAGCTTCTTATAGAGTAGTAAGCTAACTCTATTCACGTAATTAATACCATCTTCCGTTCTAGTCTTTTAGTGCTTAAATCTTACCCAGCACACATCAGGAAAATTTAAGTCAAAGTCAACATGAAAATGAACTTTGTAAGTTAACACAAAGCTTAACTTTTTAAAACTAATAAATGCATTTCTCTATTACAATGGTTTAAAGTATGTATTTCCTCTTTCACTATGAATTTTCTTTTCATGTGCCTTGAAAGTGCTATTTTCATGTCACCATCTCCATCCTTGAGTGTTGAACACAACAGAACATACCTGCCAAGCTGGAGCAGCCGAAGCCATAAGACATTAGTTTTCAAGCTGCTGAGGGACTTCTCTGCCAGAATTACCACTATTTTGTAACTGGGATAGCCGAAAAAGTATTTTGTATATCTTGCAGTGTAGTGGACTCGCAAACCAGTCCCTGTCTACCCATCTCTCCACAAAACCACCATGAAAACAACCAACCAATCGGCTATTAATGTGTGAAAGCATATAAAATAATATCCAGGTCAAATGGCGAAGAAAAAAGGGCAAATGACCTTATTTTTCATAAAGCTAAGTTTATTCAATTTAAAGGACAGTCCTTTATTCTGAGATTATGTTCTTCCTGCTGTTGAGGTGCCAAAATGTCTTCTCTTCTACATAATGATTCTGACAGCAGATAGCAACTTGTTTTTTCTGTTTTGTTGTGTTCTTAGGTGGCAAAATTAACAACCAGAATCACTCAAATGTCCCTGCTGATTTTTTTTTTTTGTAATGTACTGGTGCTTCAAACCAGGAACCAGCCACAGCCCAGGTAAAGTCCTACCTGCTGTCTTACATACTGCACAGTACTGAAGTCCTCCTTGGCAACATCTTCACACAGATTTACAAACCGTGATAATAACTTCGCGTACACTGATCCAGTGTCATTATGGCCATAGTTTCAAGCATTAAAAAAGATACTTTCATTCCACACCACTGTTTTATCGTTTTTATTAGAACCAATCCTATCAGTAGCTATAGGTTACAATTTAAAACCCACAGTGCCATTTCCACGACAGAAGCAGTCCGCGATGATGCAGGTGAGCAGCGCTGGCACAGCAGAAACGGGCAGCTGAGGCACCTGTCTCCGGTTCAGGGTTTCAGTGGTGCCAAAGCAGGCTGCCGGCTTCAACACACATTTCGGCCCATTTACCCTTGTCATTCAATCATACCGTACATTTAAAATGAAAAATAGTATATGTTACAAGAAAGCACATATATTTTAGTAGGCTTCACATGTGAGAAGTAACTCTTTTTTTTCACAATTATTTTTGTATCATTAGCTATTTTTGAGAAAGAAGAGCTCCATATAAATGTGTTTAAAAAAGAAAAAAGGGCCTAGACATTACATTTTTTAATAGGCTTCTGAGAAAATATAAGCGTGATGATCATTAGCACCTTGGACCAGATGAAAACTGTTGAATTTTACACCCCTCTCTTACCATTCCACGATTTGTTCCAGTTGTGTTCCTTCCTATGAAGTTGTTCTTGGTAATACTAGTTCTATATCCATTTGATAGGAGCCTTTATATTCATCTTCAAGATTTTTGTAGGTAGTACCAGACTATGTCAGGAACTCCTAAGAACAACTTTTGTTTTCTTCCCAATGATGACAAGCCATGTTAGTTCACTACTGAAATGACCACCACAGATTCTGGAGACTGGTGGGGCACCTTGCAGGGAATGTGCACAGCAGAAGCATCTGGCCAAGTGACCTCAACGCAGGTATCAATGCTTAGTTCTTCTTGTTTTTCTTCAGAAAACGAGCTCTTACGGCCTTGTTTGAACCCATGACTATTTTAAAGTAAATCCAAGAAGGCAGGACTGAGCTTAGTGAGGCCTGGAAAAAAAAAATGGGGAAGATATATAATTATAGCTTGCAGTTTGGGCTAAATTAAAGGCTTTGGTCTTACGTTTTTCTATACTGCAATTTTATTTTTAGGCAGATTTTAAAGTTCTTGGGTATATAGTTTAAAATAAAACACAATGGCTTTGTAAGCCTACACAATGTACATAGGCAAGTATATATCATACAGTATTTGTAACTTAAAAGTTACAAATAATTTTTGTAAACTTTGAAAAGAAAACTCTAACTGGACAGTACTGATTTGGGACTTAGAAATCTACATACCATTAGAGAATGGATCAGGTATCCACAGGTGCGAGACTTCAATCCAACTGTATTAAGTGCAGACTTCACAAACGTGTCTGGAGTGGGCTTATCCAGAGTTGGCTTTCGGATTTTAGCCATTTTTGTAGCAACAAAGTATGGCAGGACGCTCTAGAAAGATAACACCCCACCCCGAGACATTCCAGTGATTAGGAAGGCCACAAACTCAGAATGAATAGCGAGCAGGACTGATTGCTGGTTATGGTGGAAACATTCTAATGAAATCTAAAGTTTGTATCTTAGAGAAGAAAGCAGAAGCAGCTATCCAAAGGCAACTTGGTAGAACACATGGTAGCATCAAACAAACTGTAACAAGTCATTTTTATCAATTAAGCAGAATTTGAGACTAGAGAATATTAAAAATAAGCAAAAACATCATACCTTTTGAACCTTTAAAAAGAAGACATTGAACTACAATCCAAACAGCAGAGATTCAAGACAGGATGCTCTTTTTTCCCTGACTACATGGATCATGGTTACAGAACCACAATATGAGATTTTTGTCACTTTTACCTTTGTAGAGAGATGATACTAGTTTTCTTTATAATTTATGGTTAATTAAGTTTGTTCTATCACCATTAATCCTTCTAAAAGAAACATTTCGTTTCTTCAGCCTTCCGTTACTACTCTTCTTCCTTAGTTTCTTATCATTCTGTTTCTAAGTTTTATAAACTTTGCTATTGATAAGACAGGCCCATCTCCTTTTGTTCTGTTTTGGAGAAGACAGCATAACAATGTGGAAACTGGGAAACTAAAAGACACCTGACAGGACAGGTGGGATGACATGTCTGAAGGTGACCTACTAGGGGAATTTCACAAATGTTAAGTTTTTCAATGCTTATGTTTGCTATATTCATGACTTGATACAGAATATAAGGAATTCCTGTCACAACAAGTCCCTAGGTGTGATAAGAGAGATGCCTTCTGTGATGTGCGATACCTTGGGCATGGTAGTTCACCAATGAGTGAACATGTTCTGCTCATCCTGCAAGTGTAAAAGGAAAGAGTATAAATTACAATGATATGTGCATTAAAAAAGAGGGTCTGTTCCAACACATGGTGGTCAAAATGGAAACCTTCCAATTAGAAGTAAAGTTGAAATCTGCTCCATACTGCGGGTTTTCTTCCTGCTGACACCAGGAAGGAATGAATCCATGATATTTTGGGCTTTTGTGTACATGAGTACTGCACTTTGGTAATTCTACAGTTTTCCTTCTCCCAAGTATGAGTCAAGGATTACAACCTACCATTCCTTATTGTGTAAGCTGAAACTCCCGCCTACCAGGTAGAGCCAAGAACCCATGGATCTGACCGCTGTCACCTTCCATCTTTCTCTTCTTTGATCCCTGCAGCTTACTCACACTAAATAAACTCACTTCATCAAAGCACTTCAATATCTGTGCCAACTTTGGTTATGTGACTTTTTGGCTTTTATGAATTTGTTTACTGGGACTGCCTCATACAGTCATCCCTCACTTAATAAACAAATTATTTTGTTGAAAATCTTTAATTTTAATTGTTTTGCTGCAACAATATGAGAGCACAGACCAAAGAGATAGTTCAGACTGATACAAGTATGAAATGCAAAGTTTAAGGGGTAGGTCAAGTTTGTTCATCAAACAAAGCTGAGAAGTAAACAGGGCAACACAGAATATAGACATATACTCTGATCTCAAATAATGAAGGACAGAAGAAAACCTTATTCCCAGTCCTCAGGTTTACAGGTTATAACAAGCCAAGATTTAAAAAAACATTCTCATGTGTAGGTTAGATGCCTGCTAAAGGTATTCTAAAGTGTTGAGCCTCTGGAGATAAAGATGGTCTGATAATTATGCCTCTTTTTTTTTAACCAAGAACATGTATTGGTACAATGAATTATGCCTTTTAATTGCATTGTTAAGTCTTTGTTCCTCTCTTCCACCCTCCCTTCCTCTATCCAGTAATGTGCATGTGGCACAAAGTGGGCTATTTCAATCTTGCAGGAGGAGCTGCACCGCCTGACTGAACCACTTGATGGTGCCACAAGCTAATTTAGCCCTCAGCCAGACAGCAGTGACAATCTGGAGAGTGCTCTGGCTCTGGTAGGGACTAGATATGCACACAAAGGGTCTGGGGACTTAGCTCAAGTGGTAGAGTGCTTGCCTAGCAAGCACAAGGCCCTGAGTTTGATCCCCAGCAACCCCCCCAAAAAAATAGATAAGCACAGGAAAGGCCTCTAAGTCAAGTTACATTTTCCCAACTAGAAAATGTAAATTCTACTCTGGAAAGGGAATTTACTTCTTTCTACCATGGGATTCCACCCGGCCTAGTAGATGGGAGGGATTCAGAGATGAAATAGCTTTTGAGCTTAGTCCTAAAGTGGGTAGAAGACTTTGCCAGGTAAACAATATGAGAACAGTGGGAACGAAGAAAAAGAGACAAAAGAACATGATTTTCCGGGAACTGCAAGACATTCAACATGGTTCAAACACTAGAAATGTGTGAAGCTGTGGTAGGACGGAGGCAGAATGGTATGGAAACTGAGTCCAATCACTAACTGGTACCAAATTCTAGAATACGAGCTCCCTGAAGACACGATCTTATTCTCCACTACGTCCTTGAAGCTTGGAACAGCACCTGGTAGACATGCAGTAGGAGCACTGTATTTACTGAACAAATCAGCAAAATAACACTTCACATGGACATCAATGAAGAACAGTGCTGAGGCCCTTTCCACTGTTACCACCCAGAATATTAAACACACCAGGAAGTTGGGAATAAGAGAGTTTAAGCCAAAAGTTCAGATATCCTGAAACTTAAACAAGATCATTTATCTAAACAAAGGCAAATGTACAGATCTAGCTACTTGCTACAAAAGTTTAAAAATATTAAAAGCTATATAAAAGCAAATAAATATCTTTTACATAACAAAGGCATCTAGGTACATCCTTAAATTGTAATTAAAAGTCCAAGAAACAATAATTAATCCTTTTCTCTGCTTACTCAGGAAAACATCATGGGAATCGGGTCAAGAAAATACCTGTATTTTTACAGGAAGTATTTTGGCCGAAATTTTAAAAGTTGTTTACATTCAACAAGTTGTCATTACAAATTTTGCCAGCTCAGAAACAACCTGACCTTGACAGCTACGGATGTAGGCAAATTTTCTGGTTTCCCAATATAGAATCCCAAACTGAAAATAATTGGTTAGGCCATAAAGGAAAAGCTATTGACGCTTCGTCCTTGCTTAGCCTATTAAAAAAAATCCCTGGAGACAACTTTGTAGCTTTTTTTCTTCTCACTCACTGGAGTAGAGTGCTTAGGTATCTGGTCTTTACAAAACAATCAAGGGGGTTTTGGTTGAGCATAGAAAGGCTACTAGAACTTTAATGTCATTGGGTAGTGGAAAGAAGGATGCCCAAAGCTGCATGGCAAATATTCAAGAACCAGACACTGTATCTTGGAACTCCATCTGGTAGAGCATCTTTCATATATAGTAATTGCACTAAATATGCCTTCCTAAATTTAAAAACGATCAGAACAATTCCTAACAAGGCTTTCCAGTTTATCCCTCAAATATGGAATTCTAAAGATGGTGTTCAATCCACCTTTCTTGAGCAATGTAAATCTGTGTATTCATCTACCATTTCAGGATCTGAAGTCCTCCAGAAAAATCTGAGTGATTATACACACATGTGCTAGTTTCGGAGTTTGTAATACTCAACTTGCAGACCATGAAATGCACTTTTCCACACAAAGGCCCTTGATTATCTCATGGGTAGAAAACATTAGAAAAAAAGGAATTCTTCTGATGGTACAGAGATCTCTGCTGTATGTCAATAAAGAAAAAGGCCCCATGATAATAATACGTGTTAAGACTAAGTACTAAGCCCAAAAAGAGAGAGTTTAAAATACTCTGCTCTAAACAAAGAAAATTCTTTTTTTTTGAGACAGGGCCTCACTATGTCATTCAGGCTGTCCTTAAACTCACTATGTAGTCCACTTTGGCCTCAAACTCATGGCAACCCTCCAGCCTCAGCGGCCTGAATTCTGGGATTACAGGCGTGCACCACCATCCCTGGCTAGAAAATTCTTGATAAATTCTGGCTGACTAACGATCCTACAAATGACATATGTTATCAGTCAAGAACAAAAGGAAAAAGACTGTAATCACACAAAAAGCATTTGTTTTTTTTTGTTTTTTTTTAAATTTTAAACCAAGAGCATGTATTGGTACATTCTACATACATTGGTCACATTCATTACATTTATTCTGTACCTATACATGGTGCATCTTGGTTCTCCCCCTCTCCCCTGCTCCTCCCCTCTCCTCCCTCCCTATTTATAGCAGGTTCATTCATCATTTTCCATATTTTCCCTTTCCCCTCTCTTTCCCCTGTTACCTTTCTGCTTTTCCCCTTCTTTCTTTCTAGTACTCCTCTCCTCTGCACACCATTCTCCTTTTATATAATATCTATTACACCTCTTTGTCCTTATTTACAGTTATGGTCTCTTACATCAGAGAAACAATTCGATGTGTGCTCATGAGTGTCTGATTTATTTCACTTAAGAGTATGTTCTCAAGAAACATCCATTTATATATGAATGACTCTAGTTTATCCTTTTTTATGGCAGTGTAGTACTCCATAGTGTAGAAAAACCACATTTTCTTTAGTCATTCGTTGGTTGTTGGACAATTAGGTTGTTTCCAAGACTTAGCTATTACAAATTGTGTTGCTATGAACATGGTGGTGCATACGTCCTTGTGGTATGACGATTTTAATTCTTCTGGGAAGATCTCCAGTAGGGGAATAGCTGGGTCAAATGGAACCTCCAGTTGTAGTTTTTTGAGGAATCTCCATATTGATTTCCACAGTGGCTGGACCAGTCTACATT
>PVJO010005671.1:0-57091 GCA_004026905.1 Hystrix cristata | reverse complement strand
AAAAAGCATTTATTTAATAATAAATTATTTCCTAAGCAATTCCCTAGAACAATGCTTAGATACTGGGAATACAGTTGTGTGGAAAGACAAAGAATTCCTAATTTTATAGAACTTACACTTTAGTAGGGGGATCTGGACTACAAACAAATAATAAAAAATGCCTATAGTATTGGCAGGCAGTAATAAAAAAGAAGAAACCTAAACCCGGGTAAGGGCCGCTGGTGGTGGAGGCAGCTGCTGCAGTTGGGAGACAGTGACATATACATGAAGACCTGAAAGAAGGGAAGGAAGCCAGCCGAAAGGGATAAAGGGGGAAGGGTCTTTTAGACTGAGGGGAAGCCCAGTGTACAGGCCCTGAACCAAGATGAGAGCGCGCCCGGAGTGTTCCAGGAACTGCAAGGGCCAGCCAAGTAGGAGGACGATGCAAGATCCTGTAGAAGTTTCAAATCTGAACACCGTGGGCCTTAAGAATCATGGTTTTACTCTGAAGGTGATGAGAAGCCAGCAGGCAAATTTTAAGCAAAGGAGTGAAATGCCTGGACTTCGCCGTTGGGAGCAGACTGTAGGGACCTCAGGCAGGGACAGCAGCGGGGAGGCCGCAGTGTCAAGGGCAAGATGTGAGGGTGGCTCGGGCTGGAGTGGGGCAGGGGAGGTCTTGAGAAGTGGTCAGACATTGGATGTGGTTTGAGGGTCAAGTCAGTAGGGCTTCCTGATGCTAGAGTAGCAGCAGGGGACAGAACTGGTGCTGGTTGGAATCAAACTAACCTGGATTCAAATTCCAGCTTGCCCACTCGCTAGTGATGTGATTCTGAGCAGTGCTGGAGTCCTACATAACAGGGAAACATTAACATCTTGCTTATTATACTATTCTGAGAATCAGATCTAACATTGCCAGTTCAAGAGTGCGAGATTTGAGTTCTAGGATACATTAGCAATGATTTTCGATACTTTCTAATATTTCTATTTTCAAGCTCAATTTGGAAAGAACTTGGCTGAATCTTTATATCCCATAGAGGTGTATGAATCCTGTTTTTCAGAGACTATCTGACCATCAGTGGACCCCACTGATGTCTCCATCCTTCTGGACAGAGAGTTGGTGGTTCGGAGGGACCTCTGAGGCTGCAGATCTTGCGGTACAACAGTGTTGTAAGAGGCTGAGAAAAAAAGACATCACCCCTGACCACAATGGAGATTTACCTGGTTGGAGTCCAATTATCTCAGCAGATCGAATTTTACGATTCTGAAGCCATTTCTTCAAGTTGGTTCAGTTGACCAGATATGAATATTTCCAGTGAGAATCTACTGCTTTATAGTTCTATTTAGACTCCATTCGCACTAAAGCCACATTCCATTACCTCCCTTTATTGTCACGGCAATTAACAAGAAAAATGGATGGAAACTTATGTTTTCAATCTTGATAGCCACTTCTCAATATTTAGCTTTCTAGCTTTTTGAAGCCAAAGAGCTGTGTGATTATTCTAATAATCATATTTTAACAAAGTTTAAAAGAATCTTTCATTTTAAAAAACTTGAATTTTTTTCTCATTTATTTTCTAAATTACACAGATGAAACCAAATCTAGTCTATTCTGATTAAAAGTAACATTTTAAACTGAATTAACAAAACAATCAACTCTCACCACCAAAGGGCAAAAACTCAGAAACGCAGTCCCATGATGACAAGCTCAAATTTAAATGACTTATTCTTTCTTTTTTGGGGAGGAGGGGTGTTCTTTTTTTTTTTTTTTTTTTTGAGACAAAGGTCTCACTATATATTTCAGCCTGGCCTTGAACTCACTATGTAGCCCAGGCTGGCCTCAAACTCGTGGTGGTCCTCCTGCCTCTTGAGTGCGGGGATCACAGGCGTGCACCACCACACCTCAATGAAATGGTGTCTTCTTTTATAATCTCTTGCTAAGAATGAGAAAATTAAGTTCATTTAGGGGGCAGCTGAAATCTACAACCCTGCCTCTAGGTTCATACGGTCTCCACCTCTTCCTCACCTCCACCTCTTCTTCACCTCGTCTCTCTTAGCCAGCAAAGCAAATTTTAGGGATGTTCCCAGCTGACAAACTAGCTCCTGGTTGATGGCATTTCCAGGAATCTCGCTCACCAGGTCTAAAGGAAACTGTATGGTGCAGAGCAATCCTCCAGGAGAAATAGGAAGACAGAGCACAGACTTTATTTATTGTTGCTTTTTTGTTGTTTTGAGACAAGATCTCTAGGTAGTCCAGGGGGACCTCGAACTCACAGCAATCTTCCTGCCTCTGCTTCTCAGGCGCTGGGATCACAGGCATGCGCCACCAGGCCAGGCCATAGCACAGACTCTGGAGCTGTGCTCTTGCAGGTCACAAACCCAGATGAGTGAGCTCCCTGCTCAAACACATCACCCCTTAGCTCCTTTGCAGCATCTTATTCATGGATTAGTCTGTTTACTGTCTCCTCCCACCAAATGTAAATTCAACCACAGCAAGGTCTCCAGCTGTCCCTTCTGCCACTGTATCCCCAGGTCCCAGACTAAAAGGTACCCTCTAAGAATTTCTTGATTGAAGAAATGTGGAATGTGATAATGTGATTACCAAACAATACACCATTTCAGCGAGGCATGGTGGTGCACGTCTGTGATCCCAGCACTCTGGAGGCTGAGGCAGGAAGGTCATGAGTCTGCAGCCAGTCTGGGCTACATAGTAAGTATCTCTACTCTGGGGCGCACTGCTAGTAATATGTGATGTTTCTCTCTCCCCTTCTCCCTCCCTCCCTCTCTCTGTCTTATTTACCTTTGTTTCCTCACTCACTGCTTGATAAAGTGAACAGGTCACACAACTCCTATTGATCCTTAGTTTCCTACTTGTAAGAAGGGACTAAGTGCAGGTCCAGCTCCACCGGGATAATGACACAAGGAAACGTGGGCATCTAGCTGACGTTCCATAAATGCAAGTGCCTCTCCTCTCCTCTTCACACCTACATATCGTTCCTTTGGTAGCAGTGTTTCCGCGTGTGTCACACCCCCGACTAAGGCCAGAAGGAACGAAGGAAGTGGCCGGGTCAGACGGTCACCGGCGCAGAGAGCGGACCCCAAGCCTGGTCGGCTGACTTAGCGCTCGGCGTCCTTTCCTCATGGACCCTGCGCATGAGGACAGATGCAGCTTGTGTGAAACTGCAGCCTAGACTGAGGGAGCGTGGCTTTGCTTCCACGGTGACTTCTTGCTCTGAAGTGTCCATATCTGGCAGGGTTTCTTGACCTCTCTTAAAAAGGTGGGTTTGTCCAGAAATCACTGGGTGGGAATCGAGGGGAAATTATAATAGGAAGCAGGATCTGCCACGTCTTAAAGTGTCCGCCCACAGGCTGCTTAATGCAAGGGAAACAACAGCCATGGCAGGAACGGTGGGTAACACAGGACCGGAGGGTCACGATCAACACCAACGAGGACAGGTGGACACTGTGTGACATCCCGAGTGACATCCTGAGAAAGATATGATGCCCCGTGTGTAATATCTTGGCCAGGAAAGCATAATTTGAACCCAAGTATGAGGACATATTAGATAAGCTCCAAATGAGGCTTTTTCCATTAAAATGAGTGGGATAAATTGTGTGTGGTAGTGCGCACCTGTAATCCCAGCGCTAGGGAGGCTGAGGCAGGAGTATAGAAAGTTTGAGGCCAGCCTGAGCTAGACAAGACTCTGTCTCAAACCCTGCCTCAAAATAAAGAAAATAAAAAGGGCTGAGAACATAGCTCAGTAGGAGAGTGCTTGCCTAGCATGTGAAAGGCCCTGGGTTTGACCTCTGTGACACAAATTTAAAAAAAAAAAAGAGAGATAGCTATAAAGAAGATTGTAGGGTCAAAATCTAAGCACAGATGACATACTAGGCTGAAATATTGCATCAAAACTGGGTGCAGTGGCTCCTGCCTGCAATCCCAGCCCTCCAGAAGGCTGAGCCCAGCCTGGGCAACTTAGAGATAATTTAGTGAGATTCTGTATCAAAATGAAAAATGGGATGATGATATAGCTCAGTGGTAGAGTGTTGCCTACTGTGTGTGAGGCCCTGGGTTTAATTCCCAGCATCCCCTCTCCACCAAAGAAAAACATAAAACTGGTAACTGTGCTGTGGTTATATATGAGAATATTTTTATTTTATTTAATTTTTTAGAAAAATACATTCAAGTATTTGGAAGTAAAGAACTACAACAATATGCGATATAACTCCAATAAGACGAAAGTGGCAAAATGTTAAATAAAAAGTGGATCCAAGAAAAGGGTACTACAACTTTTTTATCGACTGGAAATTATTTCCAAATAAAATATTTTAAAAAGATGGGGGGGTTGGGGATTTAGCTCAGTGGCAGAGTGCTTACCTAGCAAGCGCAAGGCCCTGAGTTCGATCCCTGGTAACGCCTGGCCCGCACAAAAAAGCAAGATGGCTTGTGAAAGTTCTGTGGAATAAAAGTACAAGCTGCGGAGCACTCAGCTGTAGTCTCAGTCCCAGCAACTGCACACTAGCGCAGCATGAACAGCCGGGCAGTACGAGGCACACGCAGGACCGGGGCCCACTACCTGGCCATGCAGATTCCTTGTGATTTCTGCCCCTTGAAAGATTTCAGCACAACTTTTTTTTTACTCTTTTTTAATTATAAGATAATGAGAACAAATAGTTCTTATCAACGGGACAAAACTTTTGATAAAGTTTACCCAAGAATGTGTCTTACCCTCTGTTCAAAATCAATAGTCTATCAAGCCCATGATTCACCTCCAGGGAATTTATATAACTGGTTGGGGCTATTGTTTCTTTCTTTATTTCTTTTTTTTTTTTTTCTCCATTTTTCTATTTTCTTAAGAGATATATTGCTCAGGTTGATCCTAAACTCTGGGCTCAAGAAATTTTCCTGCCTTAGCCTCTCAAGTAGCTGGACGTCAGTGTGTGCCACTGTACCAGTTATCACTACTGTTTATTTGCATTTCCAGGAAACACTTATATAATGGCAAATGTGAATTCTCAGAGGGAATTTTAAATGCCCTTATTATAAGAAAGAAGTTGAGGCAAAGGTGGGGAAAGAAAAGCAAGGAAAAAATATTAGTAAGGGTAATACACAGTAATCTAGAATTTGAAAAACACACTCTATTCCTCCCCTCAAAAGCAGTGTGATCTACATTCACCCGGAGGCAAACCTGAAAAGACAGCGTTCTTCCTGAAGACTGCAACACAGTGTTAGCCCAGCAGCCTCCCAGGCAGAGAGGCTGAAAATTCAAGATCAGAAGCACGTGGAAGCAACAGAGGCAGCTCCGGAGGCCCTCAACCCAGAGGACTGTGCCCAGCCAGGATACAAAGGGAGACAAGGATACAAACTCGTTCTCAAGCCTGCGCCGAACTGGGAAAGAGGGAAGGACCAGAGTGGTGGGCAGAGGAGGAGGGAGTCCAGGAGAGCAGAAAGAAAGGATCCAAGTGCGCCAGGGGACCGAGACAGGATGCTCAGGTAGACGAGCTGGGACCTGAGCCTTGCGAGATGGCAGAGGTGCTGAACGCAGACGCAGAGGGCAGTGGGAGCAAGTGTGTACAGCCCGGAGAGCAGCTGGGGAGCGGATGCCAGCTGGAGGGTGGGTCATGAGGACTTCAAGGGCAGAGCACACAGGACACTGCCAAGGCCACTCTGGCCCGAATGTGGGGGAGGATGAGGGGATGGCAAGAAAGACGACGGTCTTGTGGAGTCTGAATCAATGCCAAACTCTACGGCAGCCCCTGGACGGCTGCGAAGGAAAGCAACATGTTATGGGTTTCAACAAGATCACCCAGACAACATACACAGCATAGAGGAGAAGGTGGAGCCGGCTTCCTAATATCCAAAACTTGGAGACACAAAACAACGACAAAGAAAAACCAACTTTTAACTCTGTGCTTTGTTTAGACCGATTTTTTCCCCCTTTGATCAGAACTTATGCAGGGTTCTCCTTCTATTCTACTTTACCACTCTGATATGTGTTCACATGTGTACGACAATTGTCTTCACTAACATTTGAATCTTATTTTTTCATCAAATTTGTTGCAAGTTTAAACCTTGAATGATTTCACACAAGGAGAGACAATGACTGATGAGATTACATGTGTAAGATTCACTATTAGGAAAAAACAAAAGTTTATCGAAGTAGAATATTCCAGAAGACAAATACTAATGTGTTTTTCTAGTAGTTTCCAGTCACATCAGATTAATGGGCAGAGAATCTACAGAAAAACGACTTTGAGGGAAACAGGCTGTGAAAATGAGAAAGGAGACGGTCTTGTCTATTAACAGAATTTTAGAAATTGCTCATCTGTGCTCAGAAGGCTGAGCACAACCACATGGCACTAAGACGCTCGCAGCTTCCGGTCATTCCTGGCACCCCACAGCAGACCTTCAGGGTTCCTGCCTGGTCTCGGTGGGTGTGGAAGAATTATTCAACTAAGAGCTTGATTATAACAGATTCACCGGAAGGAAAAGGGTGTGTACTGTATAGCATGTAACACCTTACCTCCCACAAATGCTCTACTGGTGTCCTCGTTACCACAATACCATCTACGCAGCAGGCTCATCACCAGCATTACAGTGGTGTCAAGGAACACAGGGCAGGGAGAGTATGCAGTTCAGTATTGAAGTCTTGTTTCTAGAAAATTTTGTCTTCTGCAATGCACCCTGATTAAATGGGAAATTGCAAATCAAAATAAAACCAGGCGGCTATGACATCTCAGTTCCCCTGGACAACAGCTAGGGTGGGGTTTAGAGGACGCAGACTCTTGCTGGGCTTCTGGAAGATGAGGAAACGGTCACCCTGCCTTTCCCTCATCATGACTCTCTCACAGTGGAAAGTTTAGTTCAAGTATCTACTCCAAATAACAGTGTTCAGAAGCTAGGGAGCTCTGATGCCCCACAGTAACAAAGGATGAGACAGGATGAAGCATCCAAGCACCTCTGGTCCCATCACTTCCTCGGCACAGATGGGTCCAGTAAGTGGCCAGCACTGTCCTGCAGGCTGCAGCAAGTAGATCAGTGGTTCAGAAGGGCTTCGGAGTTCTAACCTGGGTCTGAATCCTGGTTCGGCATAGGCAAATGGAACCTAATCTTTTGAAAGTTCAATTTCAGCAACTTTAAAAAAAGATGATAACCACACTGTCTTATGGGATTGTTGTGAAATCCAGCAAAATGACACATATAAATCGCTTAGCACTGTGCCTGAAAATTACTCAAATATTCAGTTTTTATTTTGATTGATCATTTGGGGTCTTACGATGCAAAAAGCAAAATATAAGGCTCACAGTAAGGAAAGCGATAGTGACACTAGGTGTGTGTAGCGATGGGGTAGATGATGGGAAGGAGCAGGAAAGAGGACTCAGTTACAACTTTAAAACATGTGCCTAAGAACGGAAATACTGTGAGCCATTATTTCTTTGGGTTAAACGACAGCTGATCTGAGATATATCCTCAAAAAAACTCTTGCTTCTTCTTGCATTTTTTATTGGATTTTACAGCATTCAATCTACTAGCTATATAATAAACTCAAAGGTCTATATAAAGGTTAACTCAACAAGTTCTAACATAAGAGCAAGAACTATAAAACTCTTTGAAGAAAATGGGGGGAAAGTCCTGTCATATTGGATTCAGTAAGGATTCCTTGGCTATGACATCCAAAATACCAGAAACCAAAGGAAAAGTACATAACTTGGACTATTATCAGAACTAAAAAGATATATCAATATTTGTGCAATAAAAAGGACTATCAAGAGAATGAAAGGGCAACTAATGGAGAGGGAGAAATATTTGTAAACTTTATATCTAATAAGACGTTAACATCCAAATTAATCAAGAGCTCCTAAAATTCAACTAAAGCCCCATGAAAAACTGGGCAAAAGACTCGAATAGAAATTTCTCCACAGATGATGTACAAATGGCCAAGAAGTACCCACAGAGGTGCCCCAAATGGGGCCCAACATCATTAGAGGAAGGCAAATCAAAACCAAGATGAGATAACACTTCATACCCTTCCCTATATTAAAAAAAAAACCAAAACCAGAAAATAGCAAACATCTGTGAGGAGGTGAAGAAATGGGAACCCCTTTGTAAACTGGTGGGAATGTAAAATGGCACTGTTGATGATGAAAACAGTATTATAGTTCTGCAAAAAATTTAAGCAAACTGATGGAACTTCAAGGTAATTTGTGGAATTACCACGTGATCCAGCAATTCCACTTCTGCATACACATCGGTAAGATTTGAAGACTTGGTATTTGCACCCCCATCCATTTCAACATTATTCACAACAGCCCACAGGTGGAAGCAATATGTATGTCCATCAGTGAAAGAGTGGATAAACAGAATGTGGTATCGTGCAAACAGAGGGAAATATTACTCAGCCTTTGAAGGAAGTCCTAACACAAGCTGCAACATGGATGAACCTTTAAGACGTTATGCTAAGTGAAATGAGCCTAAGACAATAAGTAATTTGACCACATAAGATCAAATACTGTGTGATGATTCCTTCCTAAGAAGTACTAAGAACAGACGAGCTCAGAGAGACTGGAAGTAGAATGGTGCCTGCCAATGGCCGGGGAGAGAGAGAAATGGGGAGTTAGTGTTTAATGGGTATGGAGTTTCAGTTGTGGAAGATGAAAAATGTTCTGGAGATGGACAGTGGCAGTGATCACACAGCAATATAAATGTACTTAATGCCACTAACTACATGCTTCAAAACGATTAAAGTGGTAAATATTAGGTTATGTATTTTCTACCACAATTTTAAAGTGGTATCAATAATCTGATTCTTTCAAAATAAAACCGTAAGAACCTATAACAGTTATGCTTCAAGAGCTTACCCTGCATTTAGTTCTACTTTAGGTATCCTTACTTGAAAATTTTAGGGTATAATTTAAAAAAAATCTAGATTTAAGTGCATAAGGGGGGAAAAACCCACACCTTTAATGGTGTGCAACGTCACAGTCACTTACTGAGGAATGCGATTTTCTTTCGTTGCCAAGACAGCAACTGTTGCTGTGGCAACCACACAAAAACAGGAATACTTAACTGAAACAAACTCCACTCACCTGCACAAAGATGCCCTTGCTCCTATACTCCTCATGGAGGCACTGAGAGAAAAAATCCACAAACGCCTAAGAGGGTGGCGGGAGGGAGAGGAAACACACATTACATCAACCTGCCTGATTTGCAGTCATGGAAACAAAAATAATTAACCATTTAACACTATCACTTCTAATCATTCTTTTCATTTTGAATGCAGAAGAGATGTCTTAAAAGTACATTAAGACCTCAAGTGATTTTTATCTGCCACAAAACAAGCTATTATCTTAACGAAATATAATGTCCACCCCAAATTTTGATTTGACTGGAAAAGGCCCTCTTGATCCTTTTTTCCTCACAGAAAATTACTTTCCAAGAAGTATTTTTATATTATATAACAAAAGACGTACTTCTCCTCTTTACTTGCCACAAGCAGAAACATAATATGAATTATGTGCAACTCTGTTCTAGGAGGATTTTGTTGTTGTGAAAAGATGGTAAAATCCGAGATGTGTAGAGATGAATGCGAGAGCCCATCTTCTCCTGATAACGAAATCCATCTGTAAATGATTCCGAATGTAACCTATCCCTTCCTCAAGTGTGGGCTCAACCTCAGGCTTGACACGCTGTATACCAAGAATGACTCCAAGGCCCCAATTAGCACAAGTCTGTCTGTGGGGAGCGGGCAGGAGGCTGGAGTTCAGCACTCACTCCTCACACACGGCGTCAGTGAGCACGTGTCTGCGGCATGCTGCAGAGGCATGGAGGGCAAGCAGACTACACGGGGCTTGGGAGGGGTGCTGAGGTTTTTCAAAAGATCATAGTGACTGAATGCTTCAAGTGAAAAAGAAGGCAAGTGTTTCACTCTTTCTCCTTCCTGACATATTGCAAATTCATATTATCTATTAAATTTGCTTATTTTTCCCTAAAAGCCTGCTTAATTTCAATGTTTAAATGGTCATTTTTCCATTCAGAAATGTATTCCATGCCTCAGTAATGTATCTGAAGGGGATACTATTGACTTACATAGGAGGGAGAGATGCATTTACAATTATTATTTGAGCAGTAAAGTGAGGAAGTAAATGGTGAGGTACAAAATAATGACGTTTTACACAGAGATCTGGAAAATTCCCTGTGACACCCTAGAAGTGACAACAGTTATTTATGAGTTCTGGGTAATGTGGCAAAACGGTCACACTCTCATCAGTCTGTATCATGCCTACTGTGCACATCTATGCACCAGCTGGACGCATTTCTTCTATGCCATGTGAAGCTGGCTCACTCATGTATGAAATCTCCAGTCTCAGACTCATTAGCACCATGTTCTCAGTCAGCTAACTGGCCTAGGCCAGCTGTCCAGAGAAAGGTCAAGTATTACTTTATTTATTTATTTTTTGGTGCTGGGGATCGAACTCAGGGCCTTGCGCTTGCTAGGCAAGAGCTCTACCTCTGAGCTAAATTCCCAAACCAGGACAAGTATTACTTTAAAATCAGTAAACTACTGGGAGACAAGCAAGCCTCAGTGGCTCTGATACACTGGCATTCCCTTAGAAGTCCACAGCTAGCTGTATGTCCCCAGTTGTGGCTTTCCCAGAACTCATGTTGGGTATTTTCTTTCCCTTTTTAGTCACTGGAAAACTCCCCAGAATGGAACTTTGAAAGACTTAAATCTATGGTAACTGTACATAGTAAAAACGATTCTTTTCTCTTATACTAATATAATTTATGAAAAAGTTGCTCACCTTGGTTGCAGAGTAGATGGCCAAGAGCGGAACTGGGGTCATGCCACTGGCAGAGGAGATGTTCAGAATCACCCCTTTAGATCTAGAAAGGAAAATTTACTGAATCAATGGAGCGAAATCACAAATACAACCATCTGTGGTTTAGAGATCAAGACATATAGGTAATTATTTGAAACAAAGTAACACAGCTGCTTTTCTAACACACATTTCTCCCTCTTTCATCATTGTATGACATGGTTGGTCAGTGAATGAGGCATAATTCAATCAACTAAAAATAGCTGTTCTTTACAATTAGCTCATTTCCCAGTCTTAGTAATCTAGGGCATGACTGGATCAGATCCACAGCCTCCTTGAGTTGATCACTAATCTCTGAGGTCCTCTCTGGCCATGGCAAAAAGGATTTTCACTTACAGGGTTGGGGGTGTAGCTCAGGGGCAAAGCACTTGCCTAGTGGTGCCAGGCCCCAGGGCTGATTCCCAGTATGGTCCTCTCCCCCTGAACTCTACTTACAGATGTCCACACCTTTGTTCTGGCAGATCATCACATACTCCCTTGCTGTCACAGTTAATCATTCCACGTGTATAGACACTTTCTCCCCAACAAACCTGTAAGGCTGCAGACCTCAGAGCCTACTTTTCCTCAAATGCTCTGCACAGTGCCGGGTTTGTAACAAACAGGTACTTCACAAAACCCCCTAGCAATGAATGAATGGCTCTGTCCTGCCCTCAGACTTGCCCTGGATTGTAGATATTTGGGCACCAAAGGTGACTCTAAAATTATGACTCTATAGTTCATTAAACCCTATTCTTTTGCCAAAAGGCAAAGCTCAATTTCTTGTGTAACTTGAAGAGAATAGTGAAAGTTAAAAGTCAGAGAGGTACCAGGAATTCCTACTTCTACAAATAAATGAAAAACAGTTGGAGAAAAGCAATGCCGTAAATATATCAGTTGTTTGCAACCACTTATGTTAGTTAACATGTGAAGTTAGGTTTTTAGAAATGTCAGATGTGGCCAGGTGTGGTGGCACATGCCTGTAATCCCAGCACCCAGGAGGCTGAGGCAGGAGGATCACCAGGAGGAAGGAGGAATCTGAGGCCAGCTTGAACTACATAGTGAGTTTAAGGCCAGTCTGAACTACATAACCAGACCTTGTCTCAAAAAAAAAAAAAAAAAAAGTCAGATCTAACCACGAATTTCCTCACTCAAAGCCATTCTTCTCAGAGGACAGTCTCCCTCTCTGCCCCCACTACAGTGCCAGAGATCAGACCAAGCACTTCCTGTGTGCTAGACAAGTGCTCTACCACTGAGCTACACCCCAGCCTGGTCACCTACAGAAACTGACCTCACCCACCTCCCCATCCTACATATCAGCTTCCTTTCCTTCAACTCACATTCTTGCTTTGTGTCTGAATTTACTTTCCCATGGCCCGTTTTTTTTTTTTTAATATTAAAAAAGGGACTACCAGACCCTTTATACGTAAAATAAGGGAGAAAACATGATTAAATAGCATCTAAATTATTTTAGAGACAAATCTGAAGAGAAATAATCCCCAGAGGTCACCCACTCCATCTGCTAGCCTCTAGGCAAGACCCCACTCCAACCGTCAAAGGGGAAGTCTGGTCTCCAGCTTAATGTGTGTCACTGGAAACAAGTTTTTGCTGTTGTTTTTCCTGAACAGAAGTCCTTGTTGGTAAAATATACTGTTCTAAGTGCTGAACATTTTGATGATAGAAATAAAACCTCAAGTTTAAAAAATGTTAAGAATTTTTTTAAAAAAATTGAAAGTAAGTGGTCAATGGAGTAATTACATCATTCTTGCAGTTTTTGCATTTCTGTCTCTGAAACAGAAAAGTCTCTTCTTTCTTACTTTTTTTTTTCTTTTTTATTCTTTTTTTTTCTTTTTTGCTTTTTTTCTTTTTTTCTTACTTTTAAAGTAAGAAAGAGTTTGTATCAGAAGGTGGAACCCAGCCCTCTAAGATAAAACCTGGTGAATTAGTGATTAATATCTAGCCATTTTATTGTGTTTACATGTATATATTCCTTTGATAAAAATGGAATAAAAACCTCTTTTGTTACAGGGGACTTCTAATATAGTATTAATTTATGATGTTTAAATTATCTTTTTAGGATGTTAAAAATGTCCTGAAATTGAATTGCAGTGGTAGTTGCACAGCTCTGTACATACTCTGAGGGCCACTGAAGTGTATACTTTTAAGTAGACAGATTTCACAATATGTAAAATATACCTCAGTAAATGTATAAAAAGACAGAAACATGCATTTGCGATGTATTAGAAAACCTCAGCATTAGGTTGGGTCAGAGTCCCATCAAGTAGAAGATAAAGAGCTCACGCAACACAGTGTGCTTAGCAAAGTGACTGCAAATCCTGATGAGTTAATGCCCCTCCCACACCCCAAGGTGACTTGCCGGTGCGGGGTTTGATTTTAACCTGTTCTTGTACAAACAGAATTGCAATATCCTCACTCATATCGAGCAAGTAAAAAGAAAGCCAGTTTAAGTGGATGAAGATGATGTTTTTCACTGAGGCTGCAGCCTATTAGTGCTGGTTTTATCAGCTGGATTCTGTGCCCCATTATACTCAAACTAGCTGGTGCGTGCGTGCGTGCGTGCGTGTGTGTGCCCTTGAACAAAGATCTTACATGTGTTATTTCATCTCTCACAAATGAAATGCAATTTAAAAGTCCTTAAAGGTTAAAGTTTCACCTTATCGAATACTTTTTAAAAATTAAATCTTGAACTCATCAAACAGACTCTTCAAACTTCACTCACCAAAGCCATGATTTCAACAGAGGCAAAGTCATTTAGGATAATAAAAGCTTCTTTCCCACTAAAAAATGACATTGATAATACAATATGTCACAATTCTGCAGTCATGCTCCTTCACTTGTTTATTCCTTGAGGCAATGAAGATCTTTTTTACTCGCATATTCTAGTCTAATTAATAATTTCCAGGGGACAGCGCTACTCTGGGGGAGGAGAAAGTCAGAATTTCAAAGTACTTTTATGCAAAGTCTAGTATTTTACAATGCATTCTAAAATACATTAAACAAATTTAAGACCATCCAAGTGCTATATAAAGCGAGACTGCATCAGACCTAAGTAAATAAAAGGACAGCATTTAAAATTGTACCCACATGACAGTAGAGAAAGCAACTCTCCTACACATCTCTGTCCTACCATCAGGCATACACATTTGTCTACCAAAAAACCTTCCCACGCTCACACACACAGCAGCATACAATTCACTCTCTTCTTTTTCCTTCTCCCTCTCCTTCTCCCCCCTCCCTCTCCCTCTCCTTTCCCTCGCCCAGAGTAACTCTCAACTCAGTTTTGTCTGAAACACCAATGACACACTGGTATAGCCTGTCTTAATCCTCTACTATATGCAGTATCTGTTCTTTATGTCAAAATGGGAGAGAACATTGGGGACTGTGAGGCACAAAGGACTCGTCCTTAAAATCATCTACTTGGTCTAGCTCTGATCCTCCATCTAGGCAGAATTAGTGACGTCAAACCCGTTTCCATGGCACAGCCAGACTCATGACAACTCTGTTATATCAAGCAGAAGGACAAAACGGGCTGCATTTAATTGCACACAGAAACAAACGTAAAACCAAACCCCGGTTAATCTCTTTCTCTGGGGACGTGGGAACAATTCTAAGATTGGAAGATACATTAAGAATTTTTGCACAAGTTCTATAATGAAGATTCACGTTGCTCACACTTGAGCACATTTCCTAGTTTGTTATGACAAAAACCTAAAAAACAAGCCAAGAAATATTTTCTGTGATACGACCATCTTAATTCATCACACTGCTTACTTACTAACAGTCACATAATGGTGCCTCGGTGTACAAATTATTTTAGGATCTATGAAAACTAAAATACTGCAGAAACAAAGCAGAAGACACCAACTGCTGATACAGAAGCACCTTTTCATATTAACATATTCTCTTCCACTATTAGACCTCCCACAAGCCAAACACTCAACTCACCCAATCTATAAAATTCAGTACCTTGCATTTATAGCTTCCTATAGCTATGTGCTCTAAGAGAATTCCCTCAAACTCTTGCAACTCCTGATGCTACTCTTTGTCACCTGGTTAAAAACAACTGCCAACTCTTTGTTCTACAAATGACCCCACACCCTGTTCTAACAGACTATTGCAGTATCCGTGTCCTCCTCTATAGAAATACTATTGTTACGGAGGAAATATGGGTCTCCTTTGAAATAAGTCACTAATTGCTGCCTTCCTCAAGGGACCTCAGCACAGCCCACAGTGCAGGTGAGAGAGGAGAGAGGTGGGGAGGCGTTAATGCTGCTAGAAAGAACTGGCACCAGAAGGTCGATCACAGTGCGGACAGCTAACTGCACACAGAGTGTGATGGCAGAGGGGGACAATGTGTACAAGTCTTCAACTCAATTCTTTACATCCAAGAAGACATGAGTGTTTTATATATTTTAATCATAAACACAATACTGAAATTAGTGTAGAAAGTTCTCTAACAGACTCACAAAGACAAAGAAACATATCAACACAGAATTCTATGTCAGAAAAGAATCCTGGAACACAGGGATCAGGTATATAATTAGAATCAGCAATCCAAATACTTACATTATACAAATACTGCTTTGTTGAAGAAAGTTTGCAAACATTTAGCACATGAAAGAGAATTACCTGCCCTAAAACACCATAACATGTCATAATTCCACCTTAAGCAATACAATATGAAAGAGGCTATTTTTAGCTTTCCCATAGTTGTTATGGCAACCACCTCCTGGCTCCAGCTGTACACAATGTTTATAATTCCAGGGAAGTAGAAAGGGCAAGTTTCTTCTATAATGTAATTACGGTCATTTTACTTCTATGGTAATAATACTTAGTTTGATTATAGATACTGGTTTAGCGATAGTCAGTTGGCCCCAGGCTATAGTTCTAGAGGGTTTGGAAAATCTCATACATCAGAGGTAGAATCGGTAAAAGGAAAAAAACCAAAAACGTAAATAACAAAGGATCTTTTTAAAGGACCCTGACGTTGCTCAGTAGAGATACCAATCCTACGAAAACCAACCACAGAAATGGGACATTCTGGGGTGGTATAGAGTACTCAGAATGAGTGACTAAGATTATTCACTTGGGAGTTTTTCTTTCCTCTTGGGCACCCACTAACATTTCTTGTCTCCCTCGCAGTTTGCTGTAGCCTGCGACAGACTGAGTTCCAGGCAACGGGATATGAGCACAAGTGATGCACGCCACTTCCAGGGCTGGTCCACGAAACCTCCCTGAAATCATTCCGATTCCTCTTCCCTCATTTCCTAGCTGGATACAGGGGAAAACACCGAGACCCTAGAGAATGATGAAGCCCCAGGTGGAAGGAGCCTGCTTCCTGAACGACTGGGTAGAGGTGCAAGGGAAAAGTAAATACTTCCCATGTTAATGCACTGAGACGTGGGATAGTCTGTGACTGCAGTTAGCCTTCAAAACACCCAGCAACTCCTTCAAAGCAAGTGGACAAAAATGTTCTTCTAACCGAAAGGACCAGTTCGGAAAATCTGTCCATTTTCACCAGTCCTTGGAGTGCAAAACGATCACTCTCCCAATGTCAGTTTCAGCCACAGCTTTCCCCGGCTTTCCCCCGGTCATCTCTCAACTTCAGTCAAGTCAACTTAACTTCTTAAAGACAAGGACCCAACTCACCTTCTAAATATTCCAAAGTAAGCATTACTCAGTAAAGGCCGATTAAACGCAGTCTTTTCTCTGCACAGTTTGTTTGTATTCAATGTTCTTACGGTAACTGGGGCAATGGCTGGCCAGTCTGTTGCCCGCAGTGATATTCCCGGCTCTTTACATCTGTACTGGTAAACTTGGGGTGCAGCAGCATAGCATCTTGTCTCTTGGGACTGTGGTTTTGTCTCCTGTCAAATGCTTATAGTTGCTTTCCAGTAACCTACAGCACTGGATTTATATAAGTCTTTGAATCTAGTACTTTATACTCTGCAAAATGATTCCACGCCATCATTTTTTATATGGTTTTCCCCAAAGCACTGAAAAATTTCTTTTACAGTACCTCTGTGGTTTGCAAATATTTGTGTCCTCCCCCATTAAATCCAGGGCTCCATGCATGCTAGGCAGGTGCTCCATCACCAAGCCACACCCACAAGGTTTGAAAGGGAAATTGTACTGTACATAAAATGGAATTACAAAGAACCTTGGTGAGGAACAGTGTCTTGGTCAGTCTCTGTAGATGCTCGACAAATGGATTCCCAACCTCAGTCTCTTCATCTACAATGGCTAGATGAGTGAACACACATTAAGCCATCGTCGGTGCAGCACCTGGTACGCAGAAGCGCTCAGTGAACACAAGCTCTTAGCTCTGCCCGACACTGGTCTTAGCGGGGGGCTCTAGCAGAAGCAGCATCTTGGGTCCTCCCTCTACAAAGCTGCAACTGCTTTTGGTCTCTCCCAACTCCAGGCTGCTCTGCAGAGGGAAGATGACTGTGACGCCACGTTCAGCACATGACCAAGCTAGCTCAAGGTGCAAGCCCAGTTCTTTCAACAGGGCTTCTCTGAAGGTTTAGCCATCATTCAGGTTTTTCCAAGGAAGGAACAAAGCTTAATTATAATTATAATTTTATACTGCATGCTATTTCAAATGTTAACACTCTACCACGCATTTCTCAAGAAAAAGGAAGCCCTCCAGCACATCCGGGTGGTACCCAACTCAGGCTGCGGAACAGACAGGGGCAGCAGACACGGCCTTTCCAAGGGGGCGTCTGACATCATAAGACCATTGACAACACCCCTAGGTTCCTCAGACAGCCTCTCTCCAGAAAGAAGTGGACAAGCATGTTTGGTGCCTCGTAAAACTCCCTGGGAGGATACAGCTTCAAGCAGGCATTCCCGGGAACGTCCCGGGAATGTCCCAGAATGCTGGCCGCCCCCTCAGAAAAGCAGGCAATTGAGTTAGCGATGGTGACTCAGGCTGGCTTTTGAATCCTGATCCACAGGAACCCCCACAATCCTAGAGAGAGAAACGGAGAGTGGAGTGGGAAAGGGCTCCTCCACCAGTGACTCACGCTCCACCGTGTGGCTCGCCTGGTACTAAGACACGGAGGTTAGGTTCATTAGTCATTTTAATGAAATTTTCAAAGAAAGCATTCTCCCTATAAATAACCACGAGTTCTGCATCCAGAGTGTGTGTGAGCTTGTGACTCACCTTTCTACCATGCCAGGCAGCACCAGCTGTGTCATCTGCAAGAGAAAACAAAACGTTGCTGAGGACTGAAAAAAGGCGGCAGAGTGCAGGAGACCCACCCACACAGAAGAGCAGGGAGCCACAGAACCACTCGCCACACCGCCACATGGCAGTTTATTTTATAGACTCTATATAACTTGACTGTGTCAGGAGTGCATAAAAAAGGAACCTGATGAGATTACTGGAGATAACACTGGGAACACTTTCAGTGAACCCAGCTAAAATTAGTCTTGCCTGAAATGTATTACTGGTGGAGATCTTCAAATAATAAAGGATTTGTGGTGCGATCGACATCTCCTCGAACGCGTCCTCAGAAGAGGACACATGCTATCACATGAAATATCCTGCCTAAAAGATTGCTATACTTTCTAACCTGAAGAGCTCAATCTTTTCTAAGCATTAAAAAAAAAAGGGCTTCAGAAGAATGCTGTAAAATGACGTGTTGGCAAATACTGGAGAAATCTTTCATAATAATTTTTGTTGTTGTTGAACTAGCTAGTTATGAGTAAAACTCATCTAAAAGAAAGTTAAGATTATCTGTGGCTCTCCAATCACCAACAATAAAATGGTGACTTGTGCATTTTGTAAGGACTTCATCATTGTTGGCCAAATATATATACTGAGGAGGGAGGTTACTTCTTAAACTCTGTTTCAAGACACTGTTAGCCAAGCAAAGTCCTGAAGTCCAATAGCTTGGTCAAAGTGATGTCACTGTTAAGTACTGAAGCCGGAACGCGAGATCCTGACTCCTAGATTACATTAGCTCCCTAAGACACAAATGTGATTTTCTAACAATAAAGTCTGAGTGTATGCCAAAACAGTACTGTGTAACAATACTCTGATGAGAAGGGAATTTTTTCCCTAGAAATATTTTGAAGAAAGAAAATGCCAATCCAGTCTTTACCCAGGTAAACTGCTATACAGATGCTCAGTTCACGTCAACTCTGGAGCTGTCGCATATATTTTTCAGTGAAAACACGAGTTCAAGCTGACACTGTGTTATAAAAAGCGAACTGACATATTGCCAGCTTCAAACCAAAGGTGTGCTTTCCACGTATGGGAGATTCATTTCAACTGAAGTATATGGATTTGGCCAAATCTGGCCCAGATAAAAAAGGAGAGGGGCTGGGGATTTAGCTCAGTGATTAGAGTGCTTGCCTTGCAAGCACAAGGGCCTGAGTTCGATCCCCGGCACCACAAAAAAAAAAAAAAAAAAAAAAAAAAAAAAAAAAAAAAAAAAAAAAGGAGAAAGCACAAGGGCAACTCTGGCCTAAGGCTTCCTGTATCTCCTTCCTTTTTACATCCAAATCCATGCTTTTCATACTAAACTCGTCTTCACAGAATGATGGGACAGAAGTGCTAACTGTCCTCCCATAGGTATTCCTTCCTTAATATACGGCAGTTGAAGCTACTCCCAGTACCCACTCCTAAAAGCCACCTTCTCTGTGACTTCTCTTGCAGCTGTATATGTCCTATGATCATATTCTATCTAATAAGATTACAAAGTGAAGCTGGACGTGATGGCACATGCCTGCAATCCCAGCACTCCAGGAGGCTGAAGCAAAAGAACTGCAAATATTTTGAGCCTATCCTAGGGGCAACTACTGACTTAGACCCTATCTCAACTTCTTGGTCATGTCCTTAAAGACCAGGTCGTGTGGGGTACAACTATGTCTTCTCCTGTGCCTTTTCCTCCTTCTGCTGGCTAGAATGTGGCTGTGATGGAAGAACCCACTCACTTCACACAAAGATGAAAGTCTTGCGCTAACAATGGTGAAGCAATGAGGGGAACGAAAGGAGGATCCACAATGCCATGGAGCTACTCTGCAGAACCTTGATTACATGAGAAAGAGATGAACTTCTGTTTTGTTTAAGCCACCACTGTATCTGTTACTGGAACTAAACCTGTATTGCCTCCCAGGGCTGGGGAGTCAACCCAAGGCCTTGTGCATGGTAGACAAGCACTCAACCACTGAGCTACACTCCCAGCCCCTAGAGCAGTATTCTAACTAACACCACTGTCCATTTGTGCTGACCCATATTAACACTTAAGACCAAAAAAAGCAGTACCCAAAGCAGTAGGCCTTAATATTTTATGGCTTTTTTAACTGAAAGAACTGACAATTTTATTTTCACATTTCATAATTCAAATGAAAACTGCACTCTCGGCATTTTTTTGTTTTGCCCTACGTGTCCCTGTCAAAACTCTTTTCTCTTTGATAGGAAGAGGGAGCAAGTGTTCCTTGTTATGGTGTTAGAAAACACCCGGAGTCACAGCACCATGATCTCCTAGTGAAGTAGAACAATATAAAACTGGCATTAAGAGGCCTCCCCTGTCTTTGTGTGGTTGAGTCACTCTTGGCCAATTGGGTGCCACATGGGACGGGCGGGAGGTCTTACTATCGGGGGCCCAGGCATCACTGGCACGTGGCCTCCCATGAGTGGCCTCATTGCTGGAGTGGGTCCTGTTGGCATCATGTGAGGGCCCCCACATATGGGGTGCTGACATCACACCAGGGCAAGGAGGAGCAGGCTGACTGTGGGAGGTGGGCTCATCGCTCCTGCTGGAGGAGGCACAGACAGTGGAGTGGGAAGTATCCTTCCTTGTTGAAATGTAGCCATTGTTTTGTCCATAAGGCTCTGAGCTGTCTTCCACCCATTTCTGGTAATAGCTTTTCCCATTATCTGTGTGTTTCCTGTTACTGCAGTGTGTCTTTGTCACAGATGGAGAATCATGGCTGAGGCAGGTATCGCAGCAGTCACAATAAAACCCTCACGATTTGATGGTGCCACACAAAACATCCTGACCAAGGCCAGGCTTTTTTTGTTGCTCTAGATGAGGTCGACCTCCATACTGCAGAAGGGGTGTCTAGAGTCCTTGATCTCCCACCCCGGATCCTCGCCTCACCCTCCAGGCTCCAAGTACCAGAATCTGCCCCACATTTCTCTCATGAGGGCCCACTACTGACTGCCACCTTCCTCAGATTTCAGGGCCCTGCTCCAGATTCCCAGCTTTTCAAACACAGTCCTATCACTTTTCTTTCCTAGATTTCCTCGACCCAATTCAGAATGTGCTACTGGGCCTCAAACTGAACTTCACGCAACTAAGTCAAAGAAAAAGCTGACTTTAGAGTTTTATCTTCTCAACATAGCCACCATCTCTCTACTCAGATTAGGTATTAACTCCTCAAATTTACCCACATATTTCTTAAGATCTGTCTTTTCACAGAGGCAAGTGGCAATTGCTCAGTGTATAACTACTGAATGAATAAAGCAAGCGTGGTACGTAGTCAGGGGACCTTCAGCTAGTTCCTCCTCTTCTGTGAAGTCCTAACAAATGAAAAAGGTAGGCGCATTATGTATTATTATGCTCTAATCTAAATGACATAATACACAGGGCGATCAAAATATATGATGAAGGTTTAAATTTTTAAAAATTTCTTACAGTAAAAGAAATGTTGCCATTATTCTTCAAACACTGCCCCTCACTTCAAACCTCTTATCCCGCTGTTCTCGCCGCTTTCTGGAGTAACTCTGGAAGCCCTCTTTCATGTCTTTAGACAGTGTGATCAAAAGTATGGTGAATGCTGCTGAAAGTGCCACCCAGTGGAAAAGCAGACTCCATACTGCGGTGTGTCCTGATCCACCTTGTTCACCAAACCTGGCACTGTGCGACTTCTGGGTCTTCACTGAAGTCAAAATGACTATCGCAAAGGTAAATATTTTGAATTAGGACACTGAGGCAGCCAGGACAGTACAACTGAAGACACTCACAAAGGAGGACATCAGAACTGCTTCAGAAAGTGGCAAGAATAATGGGATGAGTGTGTTCAAAGCGATGGGCAGTATTTTGAGGGGGGGTCTATGGTATTTTAAATTTAAACATTCACCGTTATTTTTAGGTCACAGAGAAGCCCCTGAAGGAGGGCTTGTATCCCTTACTGTCCTTAAGGACGCAGCGCCACTAGGTGTCTGGTATTGCCTTTAAACCCAGTGCACCCCAAACAGATTAGATCAAAACACAGTGACACCATTTTCAGGTCACCCAGTTACTTCACTGCACAGAAATTTTTACCAATTTTTTAAAAATATCTCCATTGGGATCTTCTTGGGGTAGTGGATTTGTTCTAAGATTAGACTGTAATGAGACTGGACAACACTGTACGCTTACTAAAAGTTGCTGAATTGAACACTTTAGACAGATGAATTTCATGGTATACAAATTATCCCTCAATAAAGCTTTAACAATGTCAATTATCATATGAATAAGAATTAAAAAAACTGAAATTATAAAATACATTTGGTATATTTTATCAAATCTGGAAGATAAAACGAGCATTTAAAATGCCTTGTGGCATATCAGCTTAGAGCCCGGAGTGGCTCTGTATAATGAAGAGCCTCCCTTGTGTTCCGCAGAGGCCACACTACCTGCCAGAACCACAGCGGATGGTGGGAGCTCACTGTCCAGCAGGAGAACAGACTTGTGAATAAATCACTACAGGACACTGCTGTGGCCGTCAAAGGACCCTGATGCATAGAAGGATCGGTTTTGTGTGAGAACCAGATAGAGCTTCAGATAATGTTTTAGTTAAATTCTAAAAGAAATGGTAGTTCACTAGAGAAAAGTCTAGAGAAGGAATAGAAGGTAAAAGGCAAACAGTCACAAAAAATATACAATGTATGCTATAGAATGAAGGCATTTACAAAACTACTTGTTGGATGAATGAATAAACACATAGAGAAGTAAAAAAAAAGTAAGTGCAACCCGTTATATATGTCATGAAATGGGCGTTTGCATAACATTTCACAGACAGCTTTCCATGGTAGTAAGACAGATGTACATCAGGGATATTGATAGCAGTGGAATATCTTATTATAAAAGATTTATACGTCCTTAAGAGTATCAAAAACCTTTTTTTATTTAGCACATTTCATCAGGAGACCATAATACTTAGCTAATGTACCATAAAGAGGTCCCCCAAGCATTCTGTAAAAAGCTCTTATTCAGTTTCCCAATGTCCTCAGATCACAGAAACAGAATGAACAAGACTGGTAATAAAAATCTCCTTAGCCAGAGAAGGAGAAGGAATGAGAGTCTAGGCCGCACACACCCTGGAGAACTATCAGGACAGTCCACAAGATCTGTGGACAGACTCTTCTATGCTGATCCAGGATCCAGTATCATATGAATACTGGTAAGTTTTAAAGTTCAGTTCAGTTTTTCTCACCACATGGATTTATGCACTTAAAAATAGTCCAACAGGATATAACTTTTGGTTGCAATATTGAGGAAACAGAAATGCACGGACAGAATCTATTTTTTTCTACCCCATGCCATACATTAAGTAGCTCTTCTGAATTGTAAAAATTATCCAGAAAATGATCACAGACAAAATGAAACCGCATAAAATATAATCATATTTACAGGATTATATATCAGGAGCATGCTAAACATTAAATGTCTTCCTGATGGCCTTGTATGAATGGACATGATCAAAATACATACTTTATACATGTAAATTAAAACAGTAAACTTCAAAAATATGAGGGAAAAAACAGTGCTTCTGATGCCTGACTATTCGAAAGCCAGTAACACCTGTTGCATGCTCCTAGACCAAATGGTGCATCAACAAAGACACAAGTAAGTTAAATTCTTCCCTCTCTCCAGATCATTAGCTTCCCCTTTGAGAGCCTGACTCTAAATTATTTCTCCTTGCCATAAAATGGACATCTTTTTAAAAAATCTGTCAAATAATAGTAACACTGAAAAGCCTGAGAAAAGTTAACTTGAAACCTGCACACTTTTATAACACTGATTAATGCCTTCATCTCCACTAAAATTCTCTTTCCTTTTAATCAGATTTTAAGTCATAATAAATTCAATTTCAAGCTTTCTTGTTTGGCTATGTGTATACAAATCATTCTTAATATTCATACATAAGTAGAGAGACTTCACTATGTTACATTAAATTAAATTCTCTTTAACATCGAGTTTTACATAGGATATTTCAACTAAGCTGTTAGTGGTATCATTTTACTTTGTATGCATGGAATGCTATCTCGATAACTGTTTGTTTATACCAATCCACCAACTGTATCTGTGAAATCTCACTATCTATCTGAACTCGGTTTCGCAGCTCACAAGCTCTTTTTGGAGTTAATTCAATATGCTAATTTTAGGCCATCTGCAATTGATAATTGCTGTACCAGGAAATTTTTGGCTCTTCTTAATATATTTCTAAAATAAGCTTACCATAACTTATAAGTTCAGTGGTTAAGAGTATTATGTAATAGTAAACTGACTTCTACACATTTTCTCCCATACTGAGATTTCCAAAAAGCGTACAAGCAATTTTAATTCAGTTTTTTCTAAGGTAGAAAAAAGTTGCTGCAACAGTACTACAACAACAAGAGCTTCAATCTGTGCAGAAAAAAAGTGTTTCCAACTTAAACACTTTTATTAGTGATAGTTTCATTGATCTTTACCACAAAAAAAGATACAGATGCCTAAAATCTAAAGGAGAACAACTATCTGTCAGCTCACACTTAGATATTACGCCTCTCTACACACAAGCTAGCCTTAAAGTACACAAACATACAAACTTAAATGATATTTTCAATTTTAAGAGTAAAATATTTACTGGTGTTTACTAGCACAGCTTTGTATATTCTGGCTAAAAGAATTAATAAGTACATTTATCCCATATAAAATCAAAATCACTATTACTGAATCATTTAGTTGAGATACATAATTCAAAAATGCAGTGGCTGGCCTAGAAAATCCTTGAAAATGTTATATTAAAATGTAACCATCTGTAGTTGAGATTATACAGGATTTATTTTCTCCATAGTGTTCACGCATCTTATATTTTTGGCAACAATCTTGCATTGCTTTTATAATTAGAAAAATCCCCACCATCTTATTTCTAAAAAACAAAAAACCCTAATATTAACAAAATTTTTTCTTTTACTTCTATAGCAACGATAATCGATAGCTTCTAAAAGGAACTTAAATACCAAGGAGCCAATCTAGATTTTTTTTTCTACTCTTTAATTATGAAAATAGACACAATACAAATTACTTTTATATCATGTAATCTTTAACATTTGGCATTTTCCTTGAGCGTATGAAGAAAACATCACATAACGCTCCAGACAACCAAACACTTGAATGAAAACATCACACTATAATTCACGTCACTTTAGTAAAGTACGAAAACAAATACTGTCACCTGCACCACCATCATGTGTGAGAGGGAATAAAGTCTCACAGCTTGCCCTGGGAGCCAGGCAGAGCCCCAAGACCCAGGCTGTTCATACACAAAACCAGGACAACACGAACAGCCGCCCTGTCTGCCTCTGCCTCGCCTCTGCTTAGATCGAACAGGAGCTGAGTTCAAGCAACTGAAAAGAGAACCCATGCAATTTAGAAAGAAATAATTTCTTAGATGCAAATGCCTTAAACAAGTTTTCAATGGAAATAATTAACAATAATTTTTAAAAAGCACAGTATAATAGTGAAAGAAGAATTACATGAAGTAACAACAGTGTTGCACAATGCCTGTTTTGTAGAAACGACATGGTGACTCCGCTGGAAGTCCTGCTGGAATGACACAGCACACATTCCCTGGCAAACTAATTTGAGCTCTGTGGTACCAAGAACACAACTTAATTAGAAATTCTTAGAATGTCACCTTAATTAGAAATTCTTAGAATGTCACCTGTATGGCTAACAGAATATTTACTGCCCAGAGGGCAGAAAGCTTAATTAGATAAAGTTTTCAGAGTGCTTGGAGATCTCCAAGTATTATTTGATTTTCCTTTCTATTAATACTTAAGTCTTTGTCAAAATTAAGAGTTCTTTCTCTTTGCCATTTTTCTCCACCCCATATTCCTTAACCTGAAATTCTACTCCATGGCATACAAAAGACGTTTCTGTTTTGTAGTAATTCTAGTTTGATCCACATTAAAATAATTTAATGAGATAAAAAGAAAACAACTTTCCAGAACAGAGGGCTGGATGCCAATTAGTAATGATGGATCTAAAACCTAATTTATAGATTCTAAACACAAATTTTAAGAAGGAACGGATGTACCATTATATACTGTTTTGCCAAGATTAGCATACAAGAGTGTGGCAAGTGCTTTGACTACTTACATTTTTCCAAAGTCAGCTACTTGTCAAAAGAGATAGATTTAGGGAGGAGAAAATAATCCCTAAAATTCTCAAAGAGGTTTTCACATTTTACCAAAATGCCAGACATCTCTCCTATAAACTAGATTCACTGTGAGCTAGAAAGAACCTTAGGTCAATCTACAACTATTTCATTTTTGAAAGAAGAAAATTATGGACACAGTAGTCATCCTGCTGTTTGATAAATCCGTCATTTTGCAATTATACCTGAAGCAGCTTGTTACTATGAGCCCCTGAGGGCTAAATGTTCTCAATAATTTGAAAAATTTTAGGAGCGTAATGATAGCCGATTTAAAAATGGATTAAAAGATTCTAGATATGAACTTGGAATATCTTCATCTAGAAAAGCCCTGGGTGTGGATCACTGTGGAGGTTCATATTCTTCTGAAAATTTATTTGTTTCCAAATGTCATTAATTTAAATTCTTGGAGCAGGATGCTGGGATGCATTCTTAGCTAAATCCCCAAATGAAATAAACCAGACTGCTAAACAGAGACTATTCTTCTGGATTTCCAAATTAACACAGGGCTCCCCCTACTGGTACTATGTCACACGCCAGAGGCGGATCCATATAGAGCAAGAAAAACACTTCCATGCTTTTCATTCATCCATCTATCCATTCACCAAGACATTCATCATCTCCTCCATTGACAGGGAACAGTATTAGGCACTTCTGGGTAAGTGACATACAATAAACACATGGTGATACAAAAGAAAAAATCAGCTTTTCAAAGCATGCAAAGGGCCTCACACTTTGACTACTCTGATTTCAGAGTATCATAAGGAAGATGGCCCAAATGTTTGTGTCCCTCCAGAATTTGTACATGAAAACTTAATTTCTAGTGTGGTGGTATAAAGATGCAGGAACTCTGGGAGATGATTACACCATAAAGGCGCTGTACCCAAGATTGAGATTAGTG
The DNA here is from genome assembly GCA_004026905.1 of Hystrix cristata. Classification (NCBI taxonomy): domain Eukaryota; kingdom Metazoa; phylum Chordata; class Mammalia; order Rodentia; family Hystricidae; genus Hystrix; species Hystrix cristata. The sequence continues at coordinate 29,919 of PVJO010005671.1, read as the reverse complement.
CCCCTACAACAGAAGCTCAATGGTGTTTGTTGGCCCTTTGTAGTGTGTGAAGACAGCAAGAAGGCACCATGTATGAGGAACAGGGCCCTCACCAGACAGTGAATCTGCTGGTACCTTGATCTTGGCTTTCCCAGCCTCTAGAACAGTAAGAAGTAAATTTCAGTTCTTTAAAAGCTACCTCGCCTAAGGTACTTTCTGTCAGCAGCCCAAACAGACTCAGACAGAAGGGACTGATGGGTTTAGACAAAGCCATTCTAATCCCACACTCCATTCATCAGCCATTTAGTTTGAGCAGACTGAAAACTTAAGAGTTAATGGAACAGAGAAACTCCACCTCAAATGCCCAAGAGGGCCAGAAGTGACACAGCAGGGACCAGTGGGGACTAAAGTGACCTGGGGAGGGCTGCCTAACTTGCAGCTCTGGTCACTTGTGGCCACACAGCAATTGAGGCCTATTACTTGATTTTCAGATTTCTGCCAAAAGAAGCTAGAAATCTGGGTATGAAATTTTCTAATTTAAAAAAAAAAGAAAAAGAAAAGAAATTTTCTAATTTTGAAAGCAGAGCCAACCAAAACATGTAGATAGACCACATCCAGCCCAAAGATCGCTAGTTTATTATCTCTAACCTAGAATTAGAAAGGGAACTAACCTGTCCCTTTTTCTCTGGCAGGAACAAAGGTTAGGAAATTCTCACAATTTACTTCAATAGAAGTAACAACAATTTGATTCAACTTTAACCTTTTAGGGCCAAATACAATCAGTGTGATATTATGCCCAAAGAACCAGACCAACAATCTTCAGTTTTAAATTTTTTTTTTTGTACCAGGAACTGAAACCAGGGCCTCACACATGCCAGACAAGTGTTCTATCACTGAAGAATTTACAGTTTTAAAATTCATGTACTAATTTAAAAAATACCTGTTGTACACCTCACATACATACCATCTGAGATATGGCAAGGAGCAAACAGTATGTGGTATCAATCCTATGGGGCTCAAAATCTGTAGAGAGGCTGTACACTAAAAATGAAATGCTAAGTTAAGGGAAGACATGAGGTGTGCGATGGAACCAGGAGACCTGAGACCTAATCCAATTTGGAGGGGTCAGGAAGACTCCCTGCCCACCTCGGCCCTGATAAAGACACGGTTTCCAGCCTGAACTTTGGTTGAATATCTGATAAAGAAAGAACTAAAGGATTATCCTTTACTTGAGATTCTTCTTCTCCATCCCTCAATAAAGCACATAGCAAAATTCAATGGTACTTCATTGTAACAAGAAGTTGTTCATAAATTTTGTTAGGTCACAGCCCTGCCATTTCCTTCTGTGCTCTAAGAAAAGTAATAAAGAAGGTTGGAACACTTTTCTCCATGTCACAATGGTAGCCTGGAATTCCTTAAGGGGTGCAGCTGCAGAAAGGGCTACTCCCAAGATTCTGCATTAGTGACCAAGGCCAGTGTCTACTTCTGGGCTGAGGATCATGGGAAGAAATGGTCTTCCCACCATTGGCAGGTTTGGCTGATATTGTTTGGACAGTGCTCACCTGAAAAGGAGCAAACAGTCTATGGTCTACTGAGGTCCTAACTTGTTATTAAAGGAATCCAGAGCAGTACAGCCTAGAGAAGGAACCCAAATAAACCATGCAGCCCAAATAAGACCAATGATCTCAAATCAGAAACGAATGGTATAAACAAGATCTGTGTTGACACTCAATGAATGTGGGACTCACTATACAATCTGTTTGAAACTGCTTGGAAGCTGTGGTACGTCTCTCATTTTCTATATTTTCCTAACAGTAATCAGTAGCAGTTCAACAGTTTCATTTGCAAATTCTCTCAGTATTCTGGGAAGGAAATCTCTGTAAGCAAAAAGCTGGAACTATTTTAGAAGAGTGTGGTTCAGTATTATGAGGTTTAATTGTCTTTAAACCCCTCTGGGGTGAAGGTCATTCTCTTAATGAGAACTAAGATTTACTTTAGATTTTAGTCAGAGCACTTGAAATTGTAAGAAAAAGTTCTACATGGTAAGACTTCTCTTCCAGTTTGAGACTGACCTACCTGCCATATTGGTTACCCATATAGAACTTCTATACTATATAATTGCTCTGCAGGAAGCAAGAACAAGACTAAATTTATCCTTAAGGGATTTAACAGCAGAACTGGAAAAGCAGTCAAGGAAGCTTCTAAGCATCCCTGGTAAAGGGAAAGGCCAGTTAAGTAAGCCACTGAGATGGAAGGGAGGAATAAACACAAATTATTTGGGAATATTAAAAAGTGAAACAATCAGAGAGCAATGGCCTGGGAGAGGTGTTTATAATCAGACACTAGGGGTCTAGAGGCAATCTATTCTGGTTAGTATCTCTTCACGAATACTCTCCTGGACCATATCACCACCATCACTTTATCTAGTGATTACTTGCAATTCCTTTGACTTGAGGATAATTTACTTTTATCATTCTCCTATTGGAATGTGGAACTTGCACGGTTTTTATAATCATCTGACCTACTCCATGTAGGGCAGGGGCATGTGGACCCACCAAAAGGGAGAGCCAGTTCATTCAGTGCTCATGGTGTAGCATGGGCTTTGCAACAAGATGCTAGAGGCCTGCCCGGCAATGTCTCCAAATGAGCAGCACGAGCCCCAAGTTGCAGGGCAAGCCGATTTCGCCGGTCTGGCTTGGTACTCCTTGGCCAGTCACCTGCCACCTTGTGGTCTGCTGAGGAGAGAAACCTTGAGCTCCCCTTAATGGTGAGAAGAGGCTCATATGTTTTTTGGTAAATTTGGTGTGGTTTTAGGCTCTAGAACCCATCCCCAGTTCCCCTGATGTTCGGCCACCATGAAACTGTTAAAATTCTATATCCAGACCAGTTTTCACCTCCAGTAAGTTACCCCAACACCCACTGCTACTGAAAATGTGGCTTTGGCCCTGGGAACACAACACAGTCAACTAAACAACATGTGCAATTCATCGAAACATGCTACGGGGCAAGTCACAGTATCATGAGAGAACACTAACATGGGGCACCACATGCAAACTTCACCAAGGTGGATATCTTTGTTCTCAGAAGAGATGAGATGAACACATGTGGCGTACAATACCCATTGCCACTCATTCTGCCACTAGAGCTAAGTCTACATCAGAGGGCGCCTTACTGCTGCTCTAAGACTTGCTACGCTCCTTGTGCTATTGAGCACAACACTCAAGTTCCTGCACATCCTGCCCTAACTTTGTCTTCCTAGCTTCTGCTTCAGCACCACATGTCACTTACTCTCACTGCTCCCAGTCACCATTTCTACATGTGAACAGTCACTAGTCAACTGTGCCTAATCCACAGAGGTGACACTACATGGATCCTACCTGTGGTCCAAACTGGCTGTCCTCCTGATGTTACTAATTCCACAAACCGACAGTCCTGAATGGTTTTGCCTTTAAAAGTGTGTACTGCAAAGGTGCAGGAAAATTCAGGCTCATACTGAAGATAAGAATGGTTATTTGGTTTAATGAATAAGTATTTTAAATAGCAAACTCTCTTGGTGCTTTTTAAATGGGATTTGGTTTGCAAATAAAAGCTTACATACAAAAATTTTAAGCATATATCCACTCCATCTACTGGCACTGCTTCCCATCAATTTAGCTCCCAAGTGTTTAAGAAATTACCATTTGTCTCCGCTAACTCATTTCAAGTGTGAACAAGTGTCTGCAACGACATGAAAAAAGAAAGGGGAAGAGGGAGAATGAATTGGGGCGATGCATTCTGCAATGTAACAAGGAAAAGGAACGGGGTCTCATTCTTATTTGATCATCACTCTTACAGTACTGTTGGATTTATGCTTCTTCAGCCACAGTGTCGCCTGGCACCGTTTGGTTTTTAAGCAAGGCTAGGAGGTCATCACTGTCGCACACGCTGATCTGTGCTTGGAAGCTGTGTGAAGGACACAGTCTGGCGGTACAGCATAGCAAACTGCCTAGTTCTCCCAGACTCTGGGCAGGACCCTCCTTTCCTCATCAGTATTCTGAAGAGTGCCAGACAAAAATGTCTAATCCGGGAGATAGAAGAGGCTGGGGTTTTATGCTATAAGACTATGCAAACAGCCAAGGACAGACAAGCAGGAGGTTAGAAGAAAAAATATTAGTGGATCTAGTTAAAACTATCGGAAGGCAGATCTGCAGCTCTTAACTGTTCTATAAAATAAAACTTAAACTCTTGAACATATTTTCTCATTAACTCAGCGCAATATATCATGAAACACATGTACACTGTTTTAATACTCATTATTTTCAAACACTTGGCCAAATGTACAGAAAAGATAGATCAAAATAATAGTACATATCAGTCATTTTTAAAAAAAATCCACAAAATACAGAAATTATAGACTAGGAGTGATTAATTTTGATCAAAAAACTTTGCCTTCTAAAAAATTACAATCGTAAATTGCACATATTTACAAAAATCATTATCAGTTCTGAGGTTAACAACAACAGTAACACTTTTAGAGTCCTTACTATGATCTGGTCTCTGTTCTAAGAGGTTTATACATTTCACCTTGTTTAATTTTAACAATGATTCTGCAAGGTAAAGAGAATTATCCTCAATTTACAGCCGAAAAATTGAAGTACAGAGGTTAAGTAATTTGCCCAAGGTACAATAAAACTAGCAAGTGGCAGTGATTTAATTATCTTGAAACCTCACACAGATGATTAAAGAATGGTTACATAATCTAAATCAGCTAAGGAAAATGCCTTTAAAACTACATAGATATGTTCAAACTAATCACATTTTAAATGCACAATCTTGTGCATGTAGGTTTGCTCCAAATCTATTCATAGCCCCACCTATTACTCATTTATCTTACCGAAAGTGAAGAGAGAGAGAGAGAGAGAGAGAGAGACAGAGACAGAGAGAGAGACACACACAGGGACAGCGCAAGCAGAGGAAGCACACCTTGGTTAATAACAACAAACGAAAAGACATAGTGGGACTGACTGACTTACAAAGTTATTTGTCATTTTAAATATTAAGTACGTTTAAGCAGCAAGCTACCAAATGTTGCCTTTAAAAAAAACTGAATTAACACTTTCACACAACACACATGTTACAGAGTGACAGGCAGAGCCATACATCAAAGCTGGGCAAGGTCTAATATTACTAGATTCTTAGGCTCAACCATGTAAAAGTTATAGCTTCTCTCGGGACATGAAAACACAAGAACTTTTCTGTAAATATTCACAGTAGACAGAAACACTGAGACTATTCAGTAAAGTGAAAATTTATAGTTATTTATATTTATCTGATAAATCTGAATAGTTGAGTTGAATATTATATCTCTATGTATGTTATTGAAACTATATCTGGTTTTCCATAAGAACACTCGAATTTAAAGTACAGTTGTGCCTTGGTTCCTGAACTCATCGTGTATCTGACATTGCCAATGGGAATTTTGCTTTGGGCAGTATTTTTCATTGATCTGGTATATATAATTATGATACTTTTATGTAGTTACTGTTATAAGAGGAAAAGGTGCTAAGATGCGCATTATTTGATAGCTCTGTTCCTGTTAGCTACAAACTGGGCTTTTTTGTTGTGACATGGCTGTAACATGTGCCTAGCTACTAGCCTGGTTATTATCTGTGGCTAATAAAAATCACTCTCATTCCTTTCGAGTCTCATATTCTCCATATAACACTATACCACAACATTTAATTTATCATTTAAGTGGGTCACAAGGGAGAGAAGATAAAAACAATTTATCAGTGATGAATAGCAAGTGTATGAAGCAAATCTTTGGCCTATGTTAGTTTCTGTAGTGCCAGTACCTACCATAGTGTTTGCATATTGAAGACACTTAGTAACTATTAGGTTGTTAGCAAAACAACACACCTACTGGGTGGTCAGTCCTACTTCTTGAAGACTTAATAGACCACTTTCATCCAGAATACATGTTTCCTCTAAACAAGAGATGACTGAAGTAAGTGAACCAGTACTGTATTCTTACAGAAAGAAGCAAAAAGAGGATGATATGTTCATAACGAAGTTGCTTACCTTACAAACAGAAAGAACATTAATATTTAGCATTTTCTTGATGACCTGCAAAAGATGATAATTTGATATATGCTTAGGTAATCTGGTGATGCATTGGAAGTTTCCTTAGATATTGCAGAGACCTTGAAAAACAACTGGAGTTGGTGAGAAGAGGCAGATTTTATTTTACTCTCAGTATTACAGTGTTTTTCTGACACAAGCAGCAATTCATGCTAATATGTAAAATCCAAGGTAAACATGCAAATAAAATGTGGAAAGAAGAGACATTTAAAATATATAGAACAATTTGTAATTTCCCTTCTGCTAATATGGAAAGTAGAAATAATTTAAACTAAACTTTTCAATTTTTTAAAAATGTACATAGTCCCGCAATGATGTGCTTTTCTGGTTTTCATTAAAGGATTATGCATGTATCAAAGATGTGGCTTTCATTTTGGAAGAGCTGGTTCATCTAAATCAACCATCCTGCTAATATATTTACAATTTTGAAATTGATTTAAAATCCTAATAAAAGAGAACTGTTTTGGTATAATAGACATAATAACAAAACTAGAGCTACTATTGATCCTGGTGCTGTATATATGAGTTACAAATATTTTCTCATTCAATGCTTCTAGTGTCCTATAAAGTTACCTATTTTATGGATGAAGAAACAGACACTAAGCATGGTTAGCTTCACCCCAAAACTAACTCAGATAGTAAAGAGAAGAACCAGGGTGTGTGTCTTGGGTAGCTGGGTTCTAGTGTTCACAGTCTGAAGCATTATACCCAACTGTCTCACTAATACCTAAACACATTCTTTTTGTTACTATAACAGACAAAGAAAAACTCACATTGTCCAAGTCAGGAATTTCCAAAAAGTATTCAGGATACTCATAAGACATTCCCACATTGTTCACTGAAATAAGACAAGATCATTAGCCAATTAACATATATATTTTAAAGATTCCTTGAAATAATGGGATTAAAGCTATCAAGCCAAAAATGATACATACAATTAGATAAAACACAATTTATGTCTGGAGTGACCTTTCCTAAACCCTTCTACCCCAAATCTGTCCATCCTTAAAATCTAGTTCAAATGTCTCTTCATTAAGCCTTTCTGTCTACACTTAGCATCTCGCCCCTGTCAAAAGGATTCTACTCACTTCCCATTTTCCACACCCATTCTCCCTCTACAGTGCAGTTATTTGTAGATATTGCTAAAGTCTTTTCTCTGCAAGTTAAATTTTCATAGTAGAGTGGACAGAGTAGAGAGTACTATAGTGCTGGAGACTGGAAACTCAAGTTCTAGTTGTAACTACTTCGGAAAATGTGTAACCTGGGCCAAGTTGTGTATGATATGTGTCCCAGTTTGTTCATCTTTAAGGATGAGAGCTTTTAGTCACTCAGCAAATATCTGCCATATAGTTTTGGGCAAGACATAGAACTAGAAAAAAGCAGAAAGAAAAAGATGGTTTCTGACCACAGCATTTACAATCCAGTAAGAGGTAAAGGTGCTGAGCTGAAAGCATCAAACAATTCTTCCACAACAAAGTGCAGAGTGCCAGGGAGGCTACTCCTGGAAAGCCTGACTGCATCTGGGAGAGCCAGGAAAGCTGCTTGTGGCAGCCAAGAGAGCAGATCAGATGGAATGTCTGCTCAGTCCTCCTGGAAGGCTGAGGTTGTGTCTTTTTTTTTTTTCCTTGTATCTCCACTTCCCAATCACTGAACCCAAAGCTGGGGCTCTAAGACTACTGATATGAGTAAATTTATATACAATGAGGTCCATGATTTTAATACTCAGACACCGTGTGATTTTCTCTAGCCCTGGAAAGACAAAGACAGACACCACACAAGGAACATTTACAAGAATCAAAAAATGTATCTAGTACCTCTGAGTTTGCATTAACTAAGCAATGAATGAAATGGATTATTTATCTGCCGATCTACATCTAATTGTCACAATAATCCTCCTTTTATTATCTCCCTTTTAGACATTAGAAATGAAGTTTACGGTAGCTAAATAACTTCCCCAAGGTCCAGAAGCAAACAGCCAGAACTCAAACTGAGGAAATTTGACTTCAGAGGCTTCGCTCTTAATCACTCTGTTAAAGCCATCATATTCCTTTATCCAGCATTCAATTCGGAAGACATGATCAGTGATAACTGGACGATAAACAAAAGTCTGATAGCAGTATTTAATAATACTTAAGTATTAGAAAAGTTTCAACTGGAAAGCATAATAAAATTATGATCAGTCAACTAAAGCTTATAAGAATTGTGCCAGATAAACCTGATGGTAGTAACTAACTTTTCAACAGACTAACAAAAGTAGTTCAAAGGAACTCAATAGGGTTGTGTATTTAGCTAAGCCAGCCACTTGAGGCAGCCAGCTTCCAGAGTTTACTTGCAAAATTCAGCCAGCATGGTTTGAACAAGACCACCAAAAACTGTCTAAAAACATGTAAGCAAAGGATAATGGCAAAGCAAACTGTATTTAATCAGGGTTCATGCCCATCCAAAAAGGAATAGTACCTAAACATAACAAAGTCCAAATTAATTTTTATTTTATTCAATAGGCTCTCCTTCCCCAGGGGTCCCAGGAATCAATTCTCTAAAAAATCTGTTAACAAATTAAGCCCAAACTAGTCAAAGGCAAGGCTTTATATTCAAAAGCAAGGCTTGACTTTGCTTTAACCAGTGTGGAATTATAAAGGATGAATAATCATTTAAAGTATGTTTAAGAGAAATCAAAGTATCTACTAAAATGCTATTCATAAAATAATTCCTTACAAAGTCAGTTTAGGATAGTAATTTCTGAGGAAAGCTTTTATCAAATTGTAACATTCTTTAAGATTTAAAACAAATTTCATCATGTATAGCAAATTCTCTCTCTTTCACTCTCCCATATCTAAAAAACATTTTATCCTTAGATGTCTTTCTAATCCATAAGAGTATTAATGCTATATTTCAAAATGCTAATGGATATTAAGCAATATAATTATAAATCTTCTTAAAAAATCCAGACCAGATGGGTCTTTTGATTTTAAATCCAGGAATCTTCCAACTAGCTGGTTAACAATCTCAGTATTTACTACAAATACAATGAGGGGCTAGGAAACCCATGAATAACCAAGTAAGCAGGGAAATATTGTTCGGGTTAAGGTTGTATTAACAGTGGACAGTCTTCAGATCTGTCTCTGCTAAATGAGCACAAGGAAGTGATCAAGTTATCTATTCAAACAGTGAAAAGGGGAATATTTAACACAGGTCTCTAAGAAAACATGTTCAACACTGAGAACTTTACCCTATAAAGAAACAGTATCCTGTAGAAGGACCATACTCTTATTAACTTAATTGTACACAATTTAAAAAAATGTTTACACTAGAATAGAACGTTAAGAGCATCAAGCTCAATTTTACAAGGGGAAATACATTCCAGGGTGGTCATGGTGGTAATTAATCCTATACTAAGTAGCAAGAGTCCTAAATCCCTTCTTTGTTGCTTTACTGGTTGCATAGTTACCTTGTGTAATGTATGCTATTCATCATCTTTCCACAATAAGCAATTACTGTACTTCAGAGCGCTACTTAAGAGTAGAAAGCTATTCTTGTTGGCACACAGAAAATGATACCCCAAAATATGGTGCCTTGGTATATGCTCTTTTACTTTAAAAGCATATAGGGAGCAGCAGACTCTGGGTGAGGCTTCTCCCTACAGTTCTCTTATCCACTAAAGACTAGATCTGAAAAAAGAAAAAAAGAAACAAAAAAAGGACTGATCCACCAAAGAGGAACACAATTGCCTTCATGAAATTTCATTAACTCCTGATCACAGAGGAGACTGAAAATCAAACGTCACACTTAGAACCCAGAGAAACTGTGCCTGGCCTCTGACTGTTCTCTGGTTCTATTCGTTTCCCCTAAAAGTATTCCCCTACTCTTAGTAGCTGCTTATATTCTTCCTTCTCCTTTCCCTACAAAGTCTCACCCATCTGGCTCTTCCAATTTCATATTTTGTGTGTGTCTCATGCATGTGTACATGATAATAAATTTGTATGCCTTATCTCTTGTTGATCTGGTATTGTCAGTTTATTTTAGCAGACTCAATTATCAAGGCTTCAGAGGAAGTCTGAACTTCCCTACATGTTCAAATAGTTATTTCCATAAACTATTATGGCTAAGTGGGAATCTTTGGAAAATAGTGGGAATCTTTTAGAAAAGGCAAACCCACAGCAATTTTATTTTGAGACATTAGGTGGCAGCAGGAACTAAAGAGCAGTCAAATAGCTTTTAGGCAATACCAAAAGAAGAAAACAGGCTTTGGGTAGGAGTAAAAGACAGAAATATTCCCGTTATAATTTAATCTCGTTAAGAATGGGTACAGGCAATGCCACATTTATATATTACAAAGTTCTTTACAGAACTCATAAAACCAAGCAACTCTGCCAGTTGTTTTGACATTATTCAGAATGTTGAAAATCCCTTCTAAATGTAGCACTTTTTCTTCCTTTTTTTTTTCTTTTTGAGACAAGGTCTTGCTATGCAGTTCAGCCTGACCCTGAAACTACTATGTAGCCCAGGCTGACCTTGAACTCCCAGCAATCCTCCTGCCTCAGCCTCCTGAGTGCTGGTAAACTGTAGCATTTTAAATGAGCATTACATATTTTATTATTAGTGAGTTTTCTTTGGTTCTTCAAGGGAGGCACCAGGGATGTGTTTTTTTCAGTGGCCTGAAAAACCCTTTTGCTTGTCTAATGCATCATGTCTTTCAGAAAACAAAGGATGTCTGTGAATCGCTTTATTCTTATGCCTGTTCCAGTCAGCACCACACGACCTCCAACGCTAATAAAATCTTTCCCATCAGTTACTCACTGGAGTGCTCTACGACTAGGAGCAGCCCCAAAAAAGAGACCAGGCAGACAGAGAAGGGTGAAGACAGATCAAGAATCAGACAAGGAAAGTGAAAAGAGAAGTCGGGGGCAGGGAGAGAAGCGATTCTCAGAGTGGATCTTGGTAGAGTGGATCCTCCAGGGAGAATTGGTCGTGAGCTGTGCTCAGCCACCCTCTGCAGCCCCCACTGGATCATCGGAAAACACTGTCAATGTGTTGTAGAAACTTCAAAGTAATTCTAAATGTTATGTAGATATTCTAACTTGTATCATACGTATCTCATGGTTTAAAAAACATTCACAAGAGTTTTTGTGCCTACATTCACTTGTTGCTGACCTTACTGTTAGGCTGGCCTGTTTCCCACTCTTCCCCAGTGAGACCCTTCCCCCTCCCCTTCTTCCCCATTACTTGTCGCCATACCCGCCCCCCCAGCAGGTCACAAGACCACATCACCTGAGGCCAGTTTCCTGTTAACTCACTTATCAACCTAGAGAATAAACAACAGACCTAAGCACAATTTCCCTTTCCCGAGTTCCCGCGCGTGGGAAAACATGGTATATAAGACCCCAGATCCAGCCATAAGGGGGCCATCTCTCAACCTATGAGGATGGTACGCCTGATTCCCTCCTGATAATAAACCTCTCCGCCTGGCCAGCTGTTATCAGCCCCGGTGATTTGTCTGAGCACTGAACCGAAAACCTAACACCTACTAGCCCTAGAATCCTTTAGCAAACCCAGCTGCCAGAGACAATAATGACGTCATTATCAAGTTAGATTTTTGATGTCTGGGTTAGGCGTAAGGGAAGAGCAAACAATAATAAATTAAAATTTATTTTAATGAAAATGAAAATCCGCTCACATGGCTAACCTCACATAGAACACATTCAACAGCCCTCTTTTCTCCTAGATTAATTGGATACATAAGAAATTCATGTGGTTTAAAAAAAAAAAAAGAAAGAAATTCATGTGGTTTAATAATACTTTTGCCTAATGGTTGAGCTTCCAAATGTAAATCAAATAATGAAAAATATTCTATTTCCTTATGACACGGAAGCAGAAAATGGTAAACCTACAGTTCAGTTATATTTGTAGTTATGTATACTAATCCAGTTCCAGCACTTGGAGGTCACTAACAAAAACTGCTTCAAAAGTGCTGTCACTTCATTTTATTTTGAAATAAACAGAATTTTTAAAATGTAGGCTTCGGTAATAGTGAATATACAAAAGGGGAGCCACTTCTGTCTTACTTTTTGAGCTTACATTTGTATAATGGGGCTGGAGATGTAGCTCAGTGGTAGTGCAGCACTTGCCCAGCATGTGCAAGGCCCTAGTTTGATCCCCAGTGGGGAGGGCGGGAATGTCCAACAGACCCAGGGTTCTGTCCTAGCTCCTAACAAGAGACAAGTGATTTCACCTTGGGGAGCCTCAGTTTCCTCACTGTTCTTATGTATGAAATAAGGGTACTTTTAACCAGATTCTTACATTTGATTATGAGATAATACGCATAAAATCTTTAATTTCTAGAAGATATTTATATGTAACAAATGGAGGATGAGTAGTTATTATTACGTGGTCATTTATTCAACAAAAATTTATTAAGCTCCTACCTTGAGCCTGAGACAAAGCATCCTGCTTTGATTATAGTAATCAGATCCTTCTAGAAGATAAAGTCCTGGGTAGCAGTTAATCAGAACAGCTGTTTGTACTGATTCAATTTATCCCAATTCCTCCTCCACCCTCTTTACTGTATCCAAGTAGGTCTAGTCTTCCAGTCTGTAGACAGTGAGAAGAGTGATGCAAAGAAAATCCCTTCTTTGCCTTCTTTAACATATTGCTGTAGCTAGCACATGTTCATACACTGACAGATGATATTTGGAACACCATGTAAAACATTTTGCAAACTTTACAGTTTTCATACACTTGTGAGTAGCAATTTCCAAATAAAAGAGAGTTTACAAGGCTTTAAATTTGCAGTGCCTTTAATCAGAAATTGAAAAATTAAGATTGAGCCAGAAGCAACACAACAGAACATTTCCCTTTCACTGTCTAAATTTAAATTGCTATGTGATCTTCATTACAAAATTAGAGAAGATTTGCCATACATAAAATTGGAAGAGGGAATGAGGAGAGAAGAATGACATGAGGTTGGCAGTTAAATGTTAGCTAATGGGAGGAACATTTATCAATTTCGTGACTTACGGTTCTATTTACGTTTCTGAAATCACAGAGTTAATTACCCAGTTTTAAGTTAAAGGTTCTGCTTTAATTAATGCCATTAGTGGTTTCTGAGTAAAAGGAAATAAATTTAAATTCTAAAAGTCTTACACTCACTTTAGAAATCCAATCTCAGTCAATACATCTAACGGAACAATAAGTCACTGTACTTAGTCGAATAATGTTCTTGATGAGTCTCCGTGTGTGTGTGTGTGTGTGTGTGTGTGTGTGTGTGTGTAAATCCACATATCTATTCTGCTTACCATAACTGGCAATACCCAGCTTCATTCAACACAAGGAAGGCTCCCTTCTAGCAAGGAAGGAAGTTAATACCCAGAGATCCAACTGGCTACCTAAACCTCCATATGGGTTTCTCGTACCCGCTCAAGCTTAACATATCCCAAAGTACTAATCACCATTTCGCTGTACAGAATTTGCTATGGAGCCAGAGGTTTCTGTTGTAGAGATATGAAATTCTACCCAGCTCAAGTCAGAGCCTGAAAGTTGCTAACTACTAGCTGTCTAATTCTGGACACTGAAATTAACTTCTAAGTATGTTTCTTATCTGTAAAATGGGCATAGAAATATTAGTATCTACCTTACAATTTTGTTGAGGATTAAATGAGATTCATTAGCATGGTGACTGATTTATTAAAAGTACTCAATGAATGTTAACAATGATTTTTTTGAAATTATGATTGCTATTCTTTACTCAATGACTCTCATCAGAAATTGGTCCTGTTTCTGTTTCCTAAACATCTCTCTCAGTTAATTACTTCTTTCCATTTCCACTGCCACTATCCTAATATAAACCATCTTCTTAAGGCTGAAACAAGCCTTATTGGTCTCCCTGTATGAATTCTTGCCATCCTCCAGTTGGCAGTCAGAAGAATCTCTCTAAAATTCTAATGTTATCAACTCAGGCTTAAAATTCTGTAACGGCTTCCCATTATACTTCCGACAAAGTCTGTTAAACTAAATTTGGCTCAAGGATGCTGCCGTACCTTGAGTACCTACATAACAAATGGCACCTCAGTTTATAAGGACTACGGTTTTGTAATCAGCAGGTGAGTCTCAGCCAATCACAGGGGCTGAGCCTCAATCACAAGTGGCAACTGGTCAGACCAGGGCCGAACACAGCAAACATGGAGCAGTAAGCTGTCGAGCTGCTTCGGCATCTCCATTTTGTGTCCATAAATGCTGCCTGTCCACACAGCAGAGTGGAGCTCTCTCAGCCTCTTTTTATTCTGAAGGCAATCCATATACAGACAAACTATTAAATTTAGTTAGACTGAAGTTTTTCTTTTAACAACTCCAAATTTGTTAACCTGGCTTTCTAGTACTTTCAGATCTGCCTCTGCTTCATCTTCAGATGAAGAGGCCTGTTGCTTCTGTGTCTGCTAAAATCCTTGCTCTAAGTTTACAGGTCTCCCATCAGTCCCTCCAACAGGCCAAGCACATGCTCTTCCAGGGGTCTGTGTACAGTCCCTTCCCGTGTCTCTTCTCCCAGTGTTTGCTTGCCTCTGGGTTTCAAGCTGCACACCACTTTCTCAGCGAGACCATCAGGGATAGCCTATCTTTCTAATATTCTCCTTCACTGCTCACATCTCCAACTACTTGTTCAATGGCTAGCTTCACCGCCCACATCTCCAACTACTTGTTCAATGGCTAACTTCCACAAAAGCACAAAGTGTTTATTTCGTTCACTGCCATAGCTCTAGAATTTTACTTGTTTAATGAATTAGTATATGGCTGATTAAATGAATCAACTGACAAATAGGAAAGTGAACAGTGGTTACCAAAGATTAGGACAGGTAGGCGGAAGGGGTGATGGAGAGGGGTGACTGATAGGCACAAGGGTGCAGTGGGATAGGAGGGATGGATGACTTCCGATGCTCTGAAGCACAACAGGATAACTATGGTTGACAACAATTAATTGAATATTTCAAAACAACTACTAGAGAGGATTTTCAATGTTCCTAACACAATGAAACAATATTTGAGGTTGAGGATATACCAATTACCCTGATCTGATCATTATATATTGTATATTATATATTGAAATATCACACTGTACCCTAATAGTTTTTGGTAACAGGAAAGGAAAGGCGCTATATATTAGTTTGTCTGGTTTTTGTTAAAGAGATGTAGCTTTAAAACCTTGGAATTCCCTGACAGCGGTGTCTATGTTATTAATGGTGGACCTTTGGATCATATTTGAGTTTATGCTAACAGGATAACTGCAGATGGAGACTGGTGAGCAAAAAAAGACCAACTATGTGAGCAGAGGGTTAGGGCTTTGAGCCAGCTCAACCTTCACATGAGCGAAGAGGGCTAGGGATTGAGTTCAATCACATGGACAATGATTGATCAATCATGCTACATAATAAAGCCCCAATAAAAACTCAGGATACTGAAGCCCAGTGATGTTTTCTGATATGCCAGGAGGGTGTTCTCGCCCTACAGGGAGAGGGTACGGAAGAACTTCTGTATTCAGGGACCCCCAGGCCACTCTATATGACTCTTTATTTGGCTGAGCCTGGTTTGTACCCTTCACGATAAAACTGAAAACTTGAGTATAGCACTTTCCTGAGTTCTGAGAATGTTTCCAGCTAATTGCTAAGGCTGAAGGAGTCATGGGAATCAAGAAATTTGTGGCCAGCTGGTCAAATGTGCATGGCCTAAGGACTTCCAAACTTGTAAATGGCATCTGAAGTGAGGAGAGTTTTGTCAGAAACCCTGCCTTTGAATCTGTGGCATCTATTTTAACACTGGATGGTAATTAAGAGAATGTGACTGCAGCATTTTAAAAGGATAGTTTTAGAAGTATCCTAAACCCTTCAAAGGCACAGAAATTATATCCTGACATTGACAGAGAAACTCCATCTCCACCCCAAACCATCGTCCTCTCCAGTCCTTTCCTATAATGTAATAGTCTCAGCTCTTCCTGGAACCTAAGCCATTTATACCTGGGCTTTAGGGGAGAAAGGGGGAGAAACGTATTTCCAAGTATACGAAATTCATCTGCGGTGCCTTCTCAACTAACTTTATTTTGCTCTTTCTCCTCTTCCTCCACCTCAGTACACCACTGGTCACCAATCTACCACTCCAGTTTCCTCTTTAAATCTACACTTCTCATTTCAAAATGACTTTTCCCTGTCTGAACTAAAATAGCCATTTCCTCAAGGAAACTGACACAGTAAAAAGTAGACAGGCAATAAACAGAATAATTGTAATAAGATGAAAATGGTAAATGCCACTGGCCCTTTTACAGTTACTGTATTTCAAAAGAGACAATTGAAAACTAATTTCTATTGGTAAAGTTCCTGACAACAGCAAGAAAATAACCTAGAGCTCTCTATTGTCCAAGCCCTCTAAAGAAGTAGGACTCTTCTATTGCAACTTCCTTAGTCAACTGGAAGAAAGTTGCACATTTACCTAGTATGCTAATCTCCTTTCCTTCCAAGCAATCCTAGACAAGTTTTCCTCAGCACACTTCTGCTGCCCCTTGTCCCTTCTCTTACCTACACCTACTCCTCTTTCTTTGATCCTTTGGGGACTGAGATATAAGGAAGCCCTCTCTGGATCCCAATGCAATTACTTAGTAGTTTGCCATGTGGAAGCCAACTAGTCCTTTCCAAGTAGCTCATTATACTTTTGGACATTTTTTTTTTTGTAAATAAAGTGTTTTATTTAAAGTGCTGCATACTATCACCAGAATGAATTTGATTTACATTAGCTGGTGTTTGTTACAGGACTAATCTGCCCTTTTTTTCCCAACCAGAATTATCTTTACATTAAAACATAGTATGTACAGGGCAGCAAAGGTCACTAGCTTAGTGCTATTTACATGACTAAACCACAGTCAAGGTGCAAACATATAAAAATTTTTAAAAATGCATCAACTTTTAAATAAATGCTGCATAACAACAAGTATGTACAAATTTGTATATAGTCATGTCCTTACGCAAAAAGATTATATGACTGCCTCTCAGTATCAGGAAAATGGTGAACATTTATTCTAAGGGATAGTATACACACCCCAGATCTATAAAATCAGTTGTTAGTATACAGCTGTCTAAATCTTTTCAATAAAGTTTATTCATTCGATGAACAACTTCACCTGGGCCCATCAGGCATCTGAGAACGTCAAGACACAGTCTCAGTGTAGTTCATCTTGCACCACATAAAGAGAAAGCATTTTTAGTGATATTCATTTTAACTTCTGCACCGTAGCAAGCATGATCATTTTTAATGGTCAGCACTGAATTTTTTAAAAAGTACTTTTTGTGCATGGTCATTTAAACAAATGGGATATATGTGGATTTCAAAAAGTATTGTAAGAAACTGAAACCAACCTATAAAAAAGTGTTTTATCAAACCGTACACAAAACTCAGGAAGTCTGTGTGGCTTATTACATTAACCAATGACTTTTCCTCTAAACAGGGAATTTAGGAAAAATCTACCCTGCAGCACCACCCAATGGTAATACTGTGTTTCCTGAAAATAAGACCTAACTGGAAACTAAGCCCAAGCTGGTTGTTACCATGGTGATGGCCAGTGTCATGAAGGAGATCATACCTCAGTATTCTCTTGCTACTCTGTAAGGCATGTAAGATAAGGACAGGCTGACTGGGGCTGGAAGTTTTGATCTCTACTTTTCAAGACTGATTATTTTCTGGCTAGGTCTTATTTTCAGGGAAATATGATAGCTGTGTGGAAAGCCAAAGGCAGGAGTTTTGACTCCAGGGTATTTCCATGTAGATTTTGATGATCGCATCAAAGAACTATTCATAGGCATATTCACTTTCTCTGAAATTGGAGATTTAAGACTGTTGCAAATTTATGTTTATTATATTTCTTTAGAAATAGAATTTGTAAAAAAAAATTGAATTTTACTACAGAAAAATTAATAAACCACCCTGTGTTTTAGAACTCCAAGTTTTAGCAGTGTGTCTATTCACATAGTAAATGGAAATTGGCTAAAGAAATTGCTCTAATGAATTAAAAAACAAACAAAACCTAAGACCTTCAGCAATACTTTAACCCCTGTATGAATAATGCTGGTGCTAAAACAGATCTATTAGGTGTCATGGTGGCCACATGATTTTAGGGTTTTCCTGTAAACTGAATTTCGAACGTGAAAAAAAGTGACCATACACTGTACAATAAATTGCAGAAATTCAAATACATTCTCTGTCAAAAATACATGCTGACTTACATTAATGTACTCTCAAGTCATGTTGCAAAACTCTTTCCAGCATGTTTGAAATAAAGAGAGCTCTTACATATTTTCCCTTGAGAAATTCATAAATTCAGAAGCATCTACAGCTCTGAATCAAACATGGGGTATAAGAGTCAGATCAAACTTGTCATTTTTTAGTAAGAATTTCACTCTGGTAGGGAAAAAGAAAAGAGTAAAAGAGGAAGAAGAAAAGTGAGAGGAAAGGAAGAAAGATGTGAAAAAACTGTACATAGTAAACGTCGTATATTTACTGTGGAAATAAATTGAATATTTTTATCTGTCACATAAAGAGAACCTTAAGTATCTTCTAGAAAGTATTTTCATTTGTAATGTGTGCAAAATATAGACTACGATAAAGAATAAACATGATGTGACTATGTACCTCTCCCAGTTTTAAAGCCACACGCTAGCAAGTATACAGAGACAGAATTAACTGATCTTAACTCTGACGAGTATCTCTGCTCAATCTTTAGGTTAATATATGAAATATATAATTGACTATTCTCTAACCCAGAACATTCTAGGAAACACAGCCTTTGGAGGGAAAGAGGAATACAAATGTTTCCCAAAATCTGTAAGGTTTAGTGGGGACAGTGGTTGCATGGGCAGGATAACAAAGGCAGAGAGAAGAACACTAATTTTAAAATAACTCATCAAGTACATTAGTGGAGCAAGTATTCACTTAAAAGGTTATACGAAGAAAAGAGAATAACAAGATCTACCTGAGCATTACTGTCTATACATATTATTCTTATTAAAACGAGGCCTCTTAAAATCATGGGCAATGTGTACGTGTAAGACCAAAAATGTTAAATGGATGACAAATAGCCCTGAATACAATAAGCCAGGATGACAGCACAGGCCACCCATTACCAACTGATTCTCCTGATTCTACAATTGTATCAACCATGACGCTGGGTGAAGAGGATCTTGAAAGCATTTGGTAAGGAGCAATTCTTGTCTGGGATGCATTAAAAACTCAAAAAGAGGTACGGATGGTTTTTTAAAACCGGATCACAAATTAAGGAACCATATCTTTTCTTCTTCCAGAATAAAGAATCTCACTTTTATAAAGTTGAAAAGTCACAGTAGTGAAATTTAAAAGAAGCATTATCTGAGGCATATTTCAAATCCAAGGCTACTCTCTTGGCCTTGGTGATGTACACCTCACAGTGACACACTGTGCCAAGTCCTCCAAGCCAATCTGGAACACAGATGAGAGTCTCTCCTGAGGACCAAGCAAGCATTATAGCAATTACACTGTGTTAACCAATTGTTTGTCTATTCAAAGGAGTAAGGATGTCATTTTCTCCAAATAGTTGGAAGTTTTATAAGCTCACTGAAATCTGTATTTTTTGGCATTTGCCTGAAAGAAGACAGCAGATGCTTACTTTTTTTTTACATAATAGAATGAAGGCTCCAACTTCTCAACCTTCGGCATTTATAGTCTCATCAAGTTATGGTGACCTTTTAGTATAATAAATTCACATAATTCGTGCCTGTTTTCTTTCCAATTATCTCATTGAAAACAATGTTCCCTTCATGACAAAGGGCTTTAGCATTTCCCTTTGTAATTCTGAAAATACTGATTTTCTTTATTAAATGATAAATATAGTTTGATGCTTAACACTATTGAAACAAATTGAGTACATATTGGCAATTTTCTTTTTATTATCACTTGTTTAAAAATTCAGTAGAAAATAATTCCTTTCTATGATTTAATACGGATTGCTAGGTCAAAAACAAGCTACACATAGTATACCTAGAAAGATGAGATTTATATTAAGAGAGAAAGGAAGAGATTAAATGAGATGATTTTGGCCTGACCAGACAAAGGTTGGGAGTATGTGGAATCTGAATGGAGATGAAGAAGAAAGGAAAGAAGTTGAAGTGGCTAGTCAGGTAATCAGAGAAAGAAAACATGCACATCGGCCTCCCTTCACAAATTCTAGACGGCTGTACCTAGACTAGCAAGGGAACTAAAAGATTAAAGTTGAGATATGACCTAGTAACAAGATAAAAGGCAGCTCACAAGGAAAACTAAATGTAGATCCCGTCTAATGAGATAATGTATATGAAAGTGCTACTATACACTTGCAGGGATTGTATAAACATTTGCTAAAATTACTTTTATTGATTTGTAACCAACTAGAAATCAAAACCAAAGTTGTGTCTGTTTCACTAAGTACTCAGTGAGAACGATCTAATGACAGTAACTTTAAGGAAGGGTTTCTCCACTGCAGCACTATACTTTAGGCCAATCGTTCTTTGCTGTGGGAGGCTGTCCTATACGCACTGTAGGATGCTTACCAGCATCCTCAGCCTTCGCCTACTGGGAGCTATAAGAACTAGCCCTCTGCCCCAGCCAAGTAGTGACAATCAAAAATGGCACCAAACGCAGCCAGACACTGCTGAATTGCCCTCTGGCTGGGAACTGCTGCTTTAAAGCACAGGAAAAATCTAGAAATTATAATTACGGCTCACTCACACAAACTGAAGATGAGAGCTCACCAAAATGACAAAGAACGGAAATGCCCAGGGCAGCAGCCATGGACCGCATGTGCCTTTGGAGCACTTCACATGTGGGGTCCAGCAGAGCTGAGACACACGACGAGTTTAGGACACAGCAGACTTTGAAGACTTAGTACAAGAAAAGGAGGCAAGATATTTCAATAATTTTACATTGACTACATGCTAGAATAAAATACATTATTAAAACTAACTTCATCTGTTTCTTTTTAAAAATGTGGCTACTAGATAAATTCAAATTATTTATATGGCCTGTGTTTGCGGTCTATTGAATGCGCTGAGCTCACACAGGCAACGAGCTCTCCTTCATGCTTATGTTCCAGACAGCCTTTGATGAGAGTAAAGGAACTCGAAAGAACTCTGTCTTCAGTTTTCTCCTGACATTCTCTGGGTTCCCCTTGGATGATCTCTGTCTCATTGCTCCACTGAAATTGCTACTCTCAGATGACTAATCTCCTGACTCTATCTCCAGGCCGGAGCTCCACTGAAACCTAGGCCCACATCCCTGCCTCTCAGTAACCTGCCTGGATATCCTAGAAGAACCTCAAAGTTAAATGGTACTCAATCCTGAAGGCCTCCCACTCCAGAGTCCCTTATTCTCCTAAATGATGCTACTGATGCAGACACTTAAGCCAAAACCTGAGAGTCACCTGTGAGTTCTCCTTTCTTCATCCCACCTGAATCTCTCACAAAATCCCACTTTGTCCACCTAAGTATTTCTGGAATCCTCCTTTTCTCTCCCGCACTGGTCAAACCAGATCACTATTATTTTTCCCTGTATCAACTCCCCCATCCCCTTTAGGTTCTTATCACACCCTGTCCTGTCCTCAAAACACTTACCTCACAGGAAACAATTCAATTCATTGTCTTCTTCCCTATAAGAACACTGTGCTACATAAATATGTAGTAGAGGCTTCCTTGTTCATTGCTGTAACTCATTTACTGATTGATGAATTAACAAATGAATAAATTAATGAATGAAGAGGGATACAAACTACTAACCCGCAGGCTGCAATTTAAGGAGCTGGACTGTAAGCACAATGGCTCCATCAGCACGTTAGGCCTGGGAAAGTATCAGTCCTTAAGTCTAAATGTCAGTGCTTATGTATTGACCTAAGTTCTAGAATTCTAGAAATGGGAACAAAAAGTTTGGGGACCACATTCCTGCCCTCTCATCCTTAATAGATCTATCTAGTGTGCTTAAGTTCACGGGTTTTCTGTGCACAGTTCAGGGTCAGGAAACAGCAGCATTTATACTGACTACTAAGTTACAGATGTTATTTTGGAAGTTTAAAAACAGTCAAGATTTCAACAGATGCTAGTAGTACTTAAAATGTATTCCAAATACACACACACACACACACACAGACACACACACACACACCCCACACACTCACACACATGCATAAAAACTTAAAAAAGACTTCTGACAATATATGCATTTACAGAAGAACACAGACAAACAAAGGCAAAAACTAGACCCATGTTTTCATTCATCATTTACCTACTGTTTTTCCTACAAGTAAGGGAGTAGTGTGTGGGTGGCAGGGGACATGGAGATGGGTGATATGGACCAGACAGAGCATGTCAAAGGACAGCATGTTAAGACCAGGGTTAACTGCATGTTCAAGAGTACTATTTAGACCTATACTGTATAAGTGATTTTTAAAAATATGTAACTGTCTTATCTAGAAATTACAGGGGTTGTGGATTTAGCTCAAGTGATAGAGTGCTTGCCTAGCAAGTACAAGGCCCTGAGTTCAATCCCCAGCAACACCCTCAAAAAAATTATATACAAAAACATTTTTTGCATTTTTAAAAATTTCATTTTAGTTTATTAGTACATGTATGTAGTATATAATGCTTACATTCCTTGTGGGAAGTTGGTACGTGTACCAAAAAAACACATTTTTATAGGATGAAAAAGAAAGGTTGGGTGTATATGACTAAAGAAATGTTAGAGAACACAAATTTTCTCTTCATTTACCTTCTTTCTGTGGCCGAGTAAAGAAAACAAGGGCAATTACTAGGTTCCCACCATTTTAGAAAACAAGATAAAGGATTCAGTGCTGAAGTGGCTTTTCTGGACTAGATGCCGTTTCCAGAAATGATTCTCAAAGAATTGTGAGAAATTTATCAAAGGCCATTTTTCTTTTTAATGTTTTCTGGTGAATCTTTTCCATAACAAAGTTCAGTAGCTCTCATTATACCGTTTTTGCTAATATGAATGAGGAGTAACAAAACAGAATAGTAAACTTAGGAAAAAACAAATAGAACATGGATGCCTACTTAGGCCACACAATCTTTGTCACTAGCAAATCACCCATGTCTAAGTCGTGCATTTTCAGCTAAGGTACATCTCTCCAGAGGGAATGAAATTTGGTGTAGCAAGGTAAATCTTGTTCCTTTTGTATAAAGTACAGATACACAGTATATCTGTGGTATTACAATTTTCATGGAGGGGTGAGGCTGCGAGGGAAAAAAATGTCTGAAAAGGTTTTTCAGAGAGGCAATAATAAGCAAAAAGTAGAGAGCATTTTTCTTAGTCTTCATTTTTTTCAACTAAATGGCTTGGTATCAACTATCTTAAAGGGTCATTATAACTGTATCTGAATAGATACAGGAAGAATAAGAACAGAAATAAAGCAGGCAGGGAAAATAACTGAAACTGTACAAGAGTAATTAATACATACTTAACACAAAGATTCAAAGACATATAGATTAATGATCAATTGTATTAATAATTTTCTTCTCACTAGTTGGTTTATTCCCTGAATAAACCAAAGAGAAAATAAAGGTATAGTAAAAATCAAGTAATAAATGCAAGAATCCATAAATGTGGTAAAAATACAAACCTAAAACACCGATTTCAAGACCTGCCAGGCCTGTTTTAATTTTATCATAAATATCTTCTGATGCAAAGTCAACAGCAATGGTTCTTGTCTCCACTTTGAATTTTTCTCCTGGGGGGAGGGGCAACAAAAATGAAGTAGGAAAAATTAATACACGGTAATTAGGATTACAGCATTTGATAGCATTATCCTTTCAAACTCTTCTTTTCCTCCCAATTTGATATGACATTTAGACCAGGATAATTTTAGGCAATCATGAGACCGTCTAAGAGATACTACACAGTCAACACAATAGTTCAGCAATTACAAATTCGAATGTCGTCACAGGGCTGGCTGAGTGCTCCTTAATCAGTTCTCCTTTTATAAATCAATAATCATAACTGCTTTTTAGACCCTTAGGTACAAATAATACAGCATGATTCATACAATAATGTTACATACTCTTTAAGTATCACTGGCTTTGTGCGCTTTTAATTGCAAATTGATGCTTCATAATTTCAGGAAGAGGTCTTGATGTAAAATATCTTAAAGTATGACATTAAAATAAGTCCATCTTATTAAAGCAGAAAGAAAATGAATGTGATCTCACTGTAATTTGGGCGCATGGTTAACAGTTAATACTTACTACATTTAAAAATCCACACAAAATACACAGTAATAAATCTATAAAGTGACTCAGGAAGGACCTCAGTGCGCAACTTTCCACAGGACTACTAAGGTCCAAACAGAGATGATGGAAGTAACAGCTTCAGAAATGAGACCCTGGAGAAAGGAAATTCATCTGCGCTAACACAGAATATTTACTTCTGCCTGCACCAGTCAGCCTCTGTGAAGAGCTAGCATGAACTCTGAGGTCACCCAGACATAGGTACCAAACTCATTTTCACATTTCTCTGCAAAATAACTTAGAGCAAGTCACAAATCCTCTTGGAGCCTCCACATCCTCTTCTGAAAACGAATGTACCACCTCCCAGCTTAGGACATGGGGTTCAAATGGTACCCACTGGCACGTGGAAGGCACCCTACCAACATTCGTCTCCCTTCTCCTCAGCCATACCCACCCTGGCTTCCCTTGGAGAAATGTAGTAGGCTAAGAAAGCTATTCTTCAGAACCTGCTGAGAAGTCAAAAGAACTAATTTTAAAATCCTGCTTCTAAAAATAAATCTTCAGTCGAAGTCAATGTCAGCTCATCGCTGAGTTTGCAGGATTAATCTTCATAGGAAGCATCCATTCTTGATCTAAAAGGATTTATGTTAAAACTAAAGAACCGCTTCATGAGAGATTGGATTCTCAGTTTGACTCAATGGAAAGTACTGACACTAGGTAGAATCTACGCATAAACTGGAGAAGAAGAATAACCGGCCAAGAAAATCCCTATTTGGTATTAAAGTATGCTTACTGCCACAGTGTAAATGAGGCTTACGTATGTTCGTGCAACAGCTGGTCCAACATGTCTTACTATAAATGGCTCACAGAATTTACCACTGGCAAGTAAAACACACTGACTTTATTACCACCTCACATTCACATGGGAAAAAAAAAGCCCAAAATCAAAATGGTGAAAGATCCTTTATTTTATGTAAAACTTTATTTCAGAATAAAAGAAGACAAACTTACCCACTTATTTTCAAAAGCAAAGTATTTTTTTCTACACTAGCCTTAGGTACTAACATTTAGGAAAATCTTGCCACCTCACAATCCCCGAATCAAACCACTCTTGTATAGCTCATGGGATCCAATAAATATATATAGATTATTGTAGAATCTGGTATAGTTTTACTACTAAAAACAATCCAATGACACTTTCAGAAAGAATGTTTAAAAATGAAGCTCCAAAGAAATTTTCTTTGTTTTCATATTAGGATAAACAAAATGGCTTCTGGTGCAAGTTTTTTAAAATATTAAAATTTTTAAACTTATACCTCAATAACACAGAATCATATTCTAGTCCAGTTAACATTGCTTCCTTTTCATTCCTCTTAATTTTTCTTCAGTGCCACTACTGGGGGGGTGCTGCTTCTTTTTTTTAAACATAGTTCAGATCTTATCCCCCTCAAGTCCCCCAGACCTCCAAAGGTTTCCGTCTCACTCAGAAAAACAGGCCAAGTCTCTGGTAACAGCCTAACACTTCTCTGCACACCTCTCTAGCAACTCTTCTCTTGATCCCAAGTTCCATGCACTGCAGCACCTCAAAGCTTTTGAAGGGTGCTCCAAATGCACACAGGGAGTTGGTACCCACTGAGTCCTCTGGTGGAAGGAATGCTCTTCCACAGCCCCTGTCACAGTCAGGTCCTTGCGAAAACATTACCTCCTCAGAGAACTTGACCAAGTCTTTGGGGTGGTTCCTTGTGGGCACTCCCATCCTGGCCCACCACAAAGGCCCAAGGAATAACACAGACTCAAGTCTCTTTCCAGAGCAGAGCTGTAATAAGATAGAGTCGACATCCTCTATGGGTATGGAGGTTAAAAAAACAGAAACAACAGAATTTAGAGGTTGCAGTGGTGAGCCACTGGACTTCCTTGACAAGGAAGCTTTTTGCCCAACTTTGGGAGTTTCATCAGGGATCAGCTTCAGGCTTCAGCCCTTTCGGGACTGACTCGTGTGAGATCGTGTCTTTCCTGTGTGGCCCACATCCAGTGACTGATCACAACAGGGGTATAAATCCACTGTGCAACTTGTACCTTGATGGTTCTGATTCCAGAATTAGTCTGTTTATTCTCTACTTTTCTGTTCTTTGTAATGAACTAGTTTTAATTATTTAAGCTTTAAGGTAGCTTTTATTGTTTCTAGTAGTCTAAGTCTGCTTGACCAGTCTTTTTCAAAAACCGACTGCTTCTCTCCACCTGTTTAGTCTCAGTTTTTACTGGGTTTGAAGTAAGCATTTCAATTAAATTTATGAAGAATAACAACGTGGCTTTCCCTGTAGGCTCTCTGTTTGTTCAAATGTTTCACAACTGTCTCACAGTAAAATCCTTTAGTTGTAAATTATTAAATGAAGGAACCAAAGAACTCCATTATTAGAACACTACCCATCATCGTGCAAAGGCAGTCAATATTGTTGCTAATCATGGGTATTGACAAACTATTTGGTAACTGAAATCAGATGGGATGGCACCCTGCTACTTACAGTTGTGGCCAAGTGTAGCCATGCCCTCCCCTCTTTTTTTCTAGAATGAAATGATTCTGAGATGGTCCTTAGGTCCTGGTGGCTAAAACCAAAAACCAAGAAGCCAAAAAGTTTCTAATATTGGTATGAGCTGTTCAAGGCACCCACTTTGCTAGAGATGAAGCAGAAAATCAGCTCTGCTTTTTTTCTGCCAGAACTAGCTGAGCTGATACCATCCACTCCCATTTTATGTATATCTACCATTCTGCAGCTAACCAAATATCTGCAATTGCAGAAAAATAGAAAGCAAATATTATTTATAACTATAAAGCTATCCAATAAGGAATATATTCCCTGGCCTTGAGGTAGTCTATCATCCAAAATCATGAGTTCCTACTTCGAAGATATACTGTTGTCTTAGACTCAGAATATCCAGAATTACTTCACAGACAAGTCTGGAATTGACACAAAAAGAGGAATTGTAACCATGAAGAGACTCAAGATGCTGCTGAAACACCTTCCATTAATTAAAACTAACATGTTTAGGCTCAGAACAACTTCATAAACATACTTATGAAAGCCTTATATTTACATTATGTCTAGATGTGACCACCATTTTCATTTTGCTCAACAAACTGACAACTCCTTTAAAATTTACTAGTCTTTCTCCAAGAATAATTTTACAGAGTTTGTGAAGATTTCCCTTATATTTCTCCCCTAAATGGGTGGGAATATTAAGTGTGAGAATGCTAAAGAAATCTAATCTACATGAATTTTTGTATTATTTATAATTTATCTATCAATAAAAACTGTAAAGAATATATTGGTTCTCTTTTGTCCCTTTCTACTTCAAATAGTCTGCTTTCTCCACTACACTTTCAGTTCCATCCATTATAAACTTACTGTTACTTTCACTTTCTCCCATTTTTTCCATATGATAACATCTTCTAAGATTCAAACCAAGATTCAAATTGTACCACTGTTGGCATGGACATATTTCTAATGATTCTCATTTCCTCCAAGGAAAAGCTAGCACCCCTGCCCTATGGTGTGAGACATCTCCCACAGAGAATGCTTGCCTTGTGTGGCTCTGGAGGAAGGTCCATTGCGCCATACAAGGAATTAACTGATCTGACTCCATTTTTAAAGGCTCGTTTAATTATGATAATCAGAGATGCTACACAAATAACTGCCCATGTTTTTACAGCGCCCTTGAAAAAATATTCATGGTAATTTTAATCTCATACGAAGACACCACTTTCAGTCAAACCAAAAAATTAATCACAGCTCATCAAGATTCCATCGCAAACCAAGTATTTCTTCATGTTAAGCCAAGGTTGTTCTATTTCATTCATCACAGTCTCTTAATCAGAACCACCACCTGCAATGAATAAAAAAGCTTCCATCATGAGAATTTACTCTATTCACAGGACACGACTAAGTTCTACACTTGGCTTAGGAATTGGGGACACTTGGATAAGCCAATAGTGAAGAAATTTTCAGAGAGGAATGTTTATTTTCTGTGGTTGGGAAACAGGAAGAAGGAAAGAGGAAAGAAAAGAAGGAAAGAGGGAGAGAAGGTGGGGGGAGGGAGAAAAGGGAAAAGAAAACCCTAAAACCACTACTCTGAAGATTCCAAGATGGTGTTGCTAGCAGTGTCAGAGCAGTTTACTGGGAAGCGCTGGGATATGGTTGGAAGCCTTGGATTTGAGTGGTACCCAGGTGTCTGTGGGCAGAGGCCCTCCACTCAAGTCTTTCAGGCTTTCCAGAAACTGCCCAGACTGTAAACCACAGTGCTTCTTAACAGCATCACGTTATAGCATGTCAGAATACATTCTATGGAATTGTCGAGTCTGATACAAATGATTTTACAAAAACAGCTGCCTGACATGCAGTTGTTTTTCCTTAATATATAAGCTATCAGGCTATTATATAGACTTTATCTATAGCATTAACTCTTACCTCTTTGTATAGGTGCGTATTTTTTCAACCTGATCATGAACATCCAATTCTACTTTAAAAAGTGATTTATTACTGTATCATCCATGAAATCAGTGTCATGATACACTATTTTGAGCTTTGCCTTTAGTGTCCAAGTATTTCTTTGACTCACTTTGCTGGTGAGTAACCTTTGAATCACTACAAACGCACATTTTATTCACTCTTTTTCTTTGAAATCAGGCTATCTTACAAACGATGGTACATCACTGTAACTGGCAATTTTTCTTAATGGTTATAAGCTGCGTCTCTGTTTCATGATCAGTGACGTCTCAGATGTGAGGACAGAAGCCCAGGGCCCTGCTGACAGCCACCTTTCTCTTTTATGTTACAAAATGACCTAGGAAAGCTGACAAAGGCAAGATTCTCTGTATTCCAGAGCTTTTAACATTACACCACCACCCCTAGTCAAGGAGGAGAGAATCCTCCATTCTAAACTCTGACCTGAAAACTTGAGCATATACTTAGCCACATACGTAGGGTGAAGCATCACAGCCGGTCCAGCCTTCTCCCTCCCTGAACTGCAGGAACTGTAAGTTCTGTAAGGGCAGGTCAGTGTCTCTGTTTTCATCTTGTTCTGTTGTTTTACCTTCTTTATCACTAATACAGAGAGCCTAACAATGCCTGACACGTTACTGGAGCTCAATAAATGTTTGATTGAATAAATTCAACAAACACATACTGTGTAGTACCCACATTAGGCTACACCTGAGGACAGTAACTGATACCTTCAAATTGGTCATATTTTGGTGACGGAGATATATGCAAAGCAACTCTTGCTCTAATAAATATGAGCAAAGCATCGAAGGGAAAGCAATTCACCCTTGCAGAGGGGGGTTTTAAATAGGAAGTAATGTTTTGCAGGGAGTTTTTGAGGAAAAGTAGGAATCAGTCATACAGAGAAACAGGCAAGGCAGAAACTGGAGAAAAGGAACAGCATGTTCTAAGAATCCCTGCGACGGCACATGTGGCACCCAGGGGTAAGTGGAAGGAAAAAGCTTTGTACAAGTGAGCTGCGAGAGGATGAATGTGCCAAGACAACAAGCGGGACTGGCTAC